>PVKM010021631.1:0-22416 GCA_004027735.1 Carollia perspicillata | reverse complement strand
TTACAAAATAGTTATGAGGATATAAATTGCAGCATAGAGAATATAGTCAATAATTCCACAATAACTATGTATGGTGGCATGTGAGTACTAGACTTATCTGGGGAATCATTTTGTAAGTTATATAAATGTCTAATCACTATGCTGTATGCCTAAAACTAATACAATATTGAATGTCAATTCTGATTGAAAATTTTAAAAAATTTTAAAGTACATGGTAACATTTTGAAAATCAGTAATAATAAAAAGAAAGGAAGAGTAAGGAAGGGAGAAGAGAGAGGGAAGGAGGGAGGAAAGGAAAGGAAAGGAAAGGAAAGGAAAGGAAAGGAAAGGAAAGGAAAGGAAAGGAAAGGAAAGGAAAGGAAAGGAAAGGAAAGGAAAGGAAAGAGTCTTGGAATCCAAGTGAGTTAAGAAGCAACAGCCAGGAAGTGCCCCAACCTAGATGGAATTCTGATGGGTAGGTTGCAGGCTGGCTGTTATCTAGAATTACATCTTCATAAGCAGTAGAGATTTAAGGCTCCAAGATGCTTTCTCATCATTAATAGCAGATTGGCACTTTCCAATCATTACCAGTACATACAGCAAAATCACCTCTGTGGCAGAGCATCAGGCATCATCCTTCCAGATGGCTGGAGAGGCCTCCAGCTCATCCAGGCAGGAAGAGACAATTATATGGAGGGAGAATTATGATGCTTAATCACAGAAATGAGATGGGGGAAGTCATGAGAGAAACCAAAGTGGAGACCCCTGGGAAGGTGAATTGCTAGTTCCTTGTGGAAATTAGAGTAGCTGAAGTGCAAGGTTTAGATGAATGCCTTATGAGTGAAATCTAGAGCTCATTAGTCCGCAGATAAAAAAAATTAGATGTTTGCAAGCAGCAGAGATGAGCAAAGGAGAGTCAGCAATCTTCACAATGTGCAAACAAAGTCCATCAAGTGAACTAAAATCAAACAAAGGCTATTAAGAGAGACCTAGAAGCGGGGCAGAAAACTGGTCCCTGAGTGGGAAGGAAAGAAGAGTTCAAACAAGTCTCGTTTCTCTGCCTTCTCTGTTGCTGTACGGTAATGACCTCGAGGGTTCTCAGTGAGGTTAAGAGGATGCATTCTTCTAAGGCTATGAAGTTGTCTGATACAGGAGCCACTAGCCACATGTGACTATTTAATTATATTAAATTAAATTTAATTTAAAATTTAGTTTTTCAGTGGCACTGGGTACTTAGGCAAGTCACATTTCTCCCTGACCTCAGAATCCCTACCAACAAATAGGAGGCTGACAAGAAGGTCTGTGAGATCTCTTCCCACTCCAGTGTTCTCTGTTCTGTGGTCTGTCTTGGAAAACAACTCAGGAGGAGCATCACACCTATACAGTCAAAAACACGTCCCTGCAGTCCCAGCACTGTCCTATCCCAAGTCGTAGCCATTTAGGAGCAGTCTGTAACTTAATGCTTAGAATGTGCAAGGTACTCTATTAAGAGCTTCACATCTACTCAATTCTTGAACCCCTACAGTAGATATGGAAACTGAGGCTCAGAGAGGTAAAGTCACTATCCCAAGGTTACAAAGGGGGTAAGTGTCAGAGCCAGGATTTACATGCAGGCAGGCCCCAGCATCTGTGCTCTTGACTTCTGACAACTCACAACATCAAGGACCACCACCAGCACTTATTCAATGTAAACATGTCCTTCCCAACCAGCACCCCAGTCCTGGCCACACAGCAAAGAAGCAGGAGAGAGAGGTGAGGAGAAGAGACAAGGAGGAAAGGAGAGTAAGAAAGGGGAAAGAAAGGAGATGGGAGGGAAAGACACACAGACAGAGACAGCTTGAGTTGTCAGCCAATGGTGCCTGTCAGTCAGGGACCTGCACCATCGGGTTTTCCAGTCTGACACCTGTCCAGGCAATGGCTGAGTTATTCCTTCCTTTTGCAGGGAGGAGAGAGAACGGAAGACAGAAGGGGTGGACAGGGGCTGGGGGCTGGAGACTAGGGACAAGGATAAGTGAAGTCCCATCAGTTAGTCCCTGGTAGAAGCACTTCTGACCTGTATGTACTGATTCATTTAATCTCCACAACAACCCCATGAGACAGGCACTTCATGATTCCCATTGTGCAGGTGAGAAAAGTGAGGGATAGAAGGGTGTTCTCCTGAGTCTCATCTCTAGTTAGTGAATTATCTTCAGTTTCCATGATCATGAATTACCACTGTAGCACATAGGCCAGGTGCTAATTCATGGAGGAATGAAAGGACCATTGTACTAGGAGTTAGGAGATCTGGTTCTGGGGCCACTGCTGCCCCCAAGAAATTCTGATCTTCAGCAGGTTCTTTCCTATCTCTCAGCCAACATTTCCCCATTTATAAAATGACCCACTTGATATAAATGATGAATGTATGTAATAGCAGCAGTAGTGGTAATAGTAAAAGTAGTAGTAAAAGTAGTAGTTGTAGTAACAGAAGAAGTGATAGTAGATACAATAGTAATATAAATAGCAGTAGTAGTAATATAAGTAGCAATAATATAAATAGTAGTGATAGGAGTAGGAGTAATAGAAAAGAGAATAAATATAGTAGTACTAATAGAAGAAATAGTAGTAACGATAGTAGTTATACTAATAGACATAGTAATGACAGTGGTAATAGAATTAGTCAAAGCAATAGTAGTGCTAGGAACAGAATAAGTCGTAGCAGTAGTAGTAGTAATGAAAGAAGTAATAGTAATGATAGTAGTAGTACTAGCAGTAAAAGAAGTAGTCACTGAGGAGGAGAACGAAGAGGGAGAAGAGGAGGAGGAAAACTGCCAGCATTCAGTGACAACCTCCCATGAGCCAGGCACCATGCCAAGAGGCCAAGTGTGTGCACTCACTCCCTACATCTCTCTTGTTAAATAACTACCTATAATTATGCCCATTTTACAGATGGGAAAACTGAGACTTAGAGATGCCAACCTGTGCAAGGAGGTGGTAGAGTTTGTACCTTGAAGGTCAGCTGTATTGCCAGTTACTGGGGTGCCCCCCAACCAAGTCAGGCTGCTTCTATAAGGCCTCCCACGCAGGGATCCAGAGGGAGCTGTGTCCTTGCAGCTTTTACAGTGTTCATTCCGAAAGTCTTGTTACAAAATCTAATGATCTGATCCCTTGTCTTCTGAATTAGAAGGAAACTTAGAACTCACTTCCCTCAGATAAGGTTCTTTCCAAATATTTTCCATGGAATGCCCTCTTTGCTTTCTTTGAAAGATCGGCATGAGACTGGTTGTCACCCAACACTCTGTTGACATTTCCTTTTTAAAGAACATAACATACATTCTTGGGCTAAATTCAGACATTCTTACATTTTGTTTTTTTGTGTTTTTTTAACTATTTATAGAAAAATGTAATCACTGGAAATGTTAGTTGAAAGCCTCACGTTCTCTCTTCCTCCTTGATGAAAAGCATAAAATGCCAGCCCCCCACAATTCTAGGAGCATTGCTCCCCTCACTGACCCAGCCCTAAGGACTGGCACAAAGCTTCGGAATAATAATTAAGAACATTAATTCAGCATTTAGTGTACACTGAGTATTGTGTAAACCATTTGACATGCATCTTTTTTATTTAACTCTCTCCATGACCTTATGAAATAGTGTGTCACCATTTATAGATGGTGAAACTAAAGTTTCCAACACTAAGAAATTCTCCCAAACTCACGAGTAAGTGGCAGAAAAAGAAATATTGAATGCAGGTCTGTTTTAATCCAAACCAGGACTGCCATATTGACTGCATGTAGCTATCAATAACCAGCTAAGGGAATTTAAGTAACTACTGAATGGCTGAAAATTTCATTCAGCAAATGACCCCCACCACATACACACAAAATAAGCATAAGAGGTAACTGGTAGCACCCACCTAAGTAAGATGGGAGGGGAGAGTCTCCATGAATATCTTCACAGTCATTCAATTATTGTTTATCCAACAAACATGTACTGATCACCTGGAATGCCAAGCAAAGCCCCAGGAACTGGAGATACAAGGAGAACCAAGACAGATACAGTCCCTGCCCTCCTGGGAGTTCCCAGTTGAGGGGGAGACAGCAAGTCAATAGACAATTACAATTCAGTGGAAGAAGAAAACACTTAGCTTAGCACAAAGGATTAGAACAACCTGGGAGGGGACCTGATACAGGCTAGAGGGGAGAGTACAGTCAAGGAAGGCTTCCTGAAAGTGCTGACACTAAATGCTACTTGAAGAACAAACTGAAGTCAGCCAGGAGGATAAGGTGGACTAGCAAACAATGTCCTGGGCAGAGAGAATGGCACACACAAAGACCTGGAGGAACAAGGGAGGAAGGCAAAAATGGGGAAGTGCAGATTACCCGGATGGATTGAGATAGAGGCCTTGGTCTATTGGGGCTGGGTGATCTGAGCCGCCACAATCACTCAGCTAATTCTCCTAGTTCTAGGGCCAGCTCCAAGCTCACCCAGCTGTGCTCTAGTTATCAGAGGTGTCTCTTGAAGGTTTGTTTACAGAGAGAGAATGTGCAGACAGGAGTTAAATTTCAAATGCAAATTAATAAATTGACTTTCCAGTTCTTACATATCATCTCAAGTGACTCTGGTCATTACCAGTAAGTCAGTCTCCTGGAACCCAGTCACCCCAGTGTCCAAGCTCACAAAAAATCAAAGAAGATGGCACTCCCACTCTACATGGACCAAACTAGTTGAGCTAGACCATCACTCCAGGAGGCATACTGTTGCCAACCAGTGTTTACAGGCCATCTGTTGGAAACCCTTTGATTGTGACCAACAGACAATCCAACCCAAAGTGTTACACAATAAGGGACTTCTGGCCAAGTTGGAGGTATAGGTAGATATACTTTTCCTCCTTGCACAATCAAAAGAAGGACAATGAGAAATTTAAAAACAAAAAATACTAGAACTGCCAGTAAAACAAACTGTATAAGTCTGACAACCAAGGAGTTAAAGAAGAAACATTCATCAGATGGGTAGGAGGGGTGGAGATGGGCAGCTGGGGCAGAGAAGACACATGGCATGTCAACAGCTGGCAGACCAGGTGGTCCCACATTTCTGTGTGGATAAACCAGGAGAAACAACTGGGGAGCAAGATAGATCATGCAACTCAGGGTTCCAGTGCGGGGAAATAAAGCATCAAAACCCCTGACTGAAAAAAAAAGTGAGGGTTGCAGCAGTAGAAGAAACTCCCAGCCTCACAGGAGAGTTCATTGGAGAGAACTGAGAGGTTCTAGAATGTACACAAACCTACCTGCCCAGGAATCAGCACCAAAAGTACCCAATTTGCTAGTGCGTAGCTGGAGAAGTGACTGAAAGCCTGCTGAGAGCTGAGCATGTGCCATTGTTCCCTCTTGCACCCCTCCCACACACACAGTGCCACAACAGAGCAAAATGGGTTGACCTACCCTGGCAAATACCTAAGGCTCTGCCCTTTACTATGTAACAGGCCTGCTGAAACAAAAAAAAAATATATGACCCAAATGGAAGAACAGATCAAAGCTCCAAAAATAGAACTAAGTGATGAAGAAATAGCCCACCTATCAGATGCAGAGTTCAAAACACTGGTAATCAGAATGCTCACAGAAATGGTTAAGTATGGTCGCAAAATAGAGGAAGAAGTGAAGGCTATGCATAGTGAAATTATAAAAAAATATACAGGGAAACAACAATGAAGGGAAGGAAACTGGGGCTCAAATCAATGATCTGGAACAAAAGGAAGAAATAAACAACCAACCAGAACAGAATGAAGAAATGAGAATTCAAAAAAATGAGGAGAGGCTTAGGAACCTATGGGATAACTTTAAATATTTCAACATCCGAATCATAGGAGTGCCAGAAGGAGAAGAGGAAGAGCAAGAAATTGAAAATTTATTTGAACAAATAATGAAGGAGAACTTCCCTAACCTGGCAAAGGAAATAGACTTTCAGAAGTCCAGGAAGCTCAGAGACTCCCAGAGAAGTTGAACCCAAGGAGGAACACACCAAGGCACATCATAATTACATTAGCCAAGATAAAAGATAAGTAGAGAATCTTAAAAGTAGCAAGAGAAAAGGAGATGGTTACCTACAAAGGAGTTCCCATGAGACTATCAGCTGATTTCTCAAAAGAAACCTTATAGGTAAGAAGGGGCTGGAAAGAAGTATTCAAAGCCATGAAAGGCAAGGTCCTACATCCAATATCACTCTACCCAGCAAAACTATCATTCAGAATGGGAAGGCAGACAACGTGTTTCCCAGATAAGATCAAGTTAAAGGAGTTCATCATCACCCAGCCTTTATTATATGAAATGTTAAAGGGACTTATCTAAGAAAAAGAAGACCAAAAGAATGAACAGTAAAATGACAACAAACACACAACTATCAACAACCAAGCCTAAAAAACAAAAACAAAAACAAACTAAGCAAAGAACTAGAACAGGAACAGAATCACAAAAATGGAGATCACATGGAGGGTTATAAGTAGGGAGGGGGAAGGGGGAGTGAGGGGGGAAAGGTACAGGGAATAAGAAGCATAAATGGTAGGTACAAAATAGACAGGGGGGAGTTAAGAATAGTATGGGAAATGGAGAAGCCAAAGAACTTATACGTATGACCCATGGATATGTACTAAGGGTCAGGGAGGGTGGAGTGATGCTGGTGGGAGGGTGTTGCTGGGCAGAGGAGAATAGAGAGGAGAAAAAATGGAAAAACTATAATTGCATAAGCAATAAAAATATATTTTTAAAAGTATTAGACAATAAGGGAACTTATTATTTCACCTATTGGGAAATTCACTGAAGGACCCAGAATTACTTAATTCAGTAACTCAATGATGTCATCATGTACCAGGTTTCCCCCCACCCCCTACATTTTTATTCTATCATTATCTTGCTACAGCTCCTGGTGTCACACACAGAACTAACATCCACCAGAAGAAAAGGGACTTTTCCTGCCCTATTGTTATCCCCCAAGTGCCCCCTTCCCAGAAGATTTCCCATCACATCTCATTAGCCAGATATTATTCACGTGCCCTATATAATTAGGCCAGAATTTGGTTATAAGAAAAAGAAAATTGCTTAGACTAGATTCACTGTGGGGAATGGAGAAAGTGCCTGGCCCATGATTCAATGCAGAAGGGCAAAAGTGAACTCTTAGGGGTTCCGCAAGTCACAAAAGGTGGGAGTGGTTGAAAATGAATGTGGGTCATTGTCTGCTGCAGCAACTGTGTGCCTGGCATACAGTAGGAGCTCCATAAACATTTTCTGAATGTGGAAAAGGACAAGCAAGTTGGGATGATTATACGAGGTGGACAGCGTAGGGGCTGTAGCCATGTATTCAACAGAATTCTTTGAGTTGCAAGAAATAAACACCCAACTCAAAACTAGTTTCAAAGAATACTAAATTATATTTACTTGGTTCATAGAATTCACAAGTCTGAGATTGTACTGGCTTCAGGACTTGGTTGGATTCAAATAGTATCTTCAGGAATCTGTCTCAGTTCCGTCTCTGGACTCTGCTTTTCACAAGATGGTCAACAGCAGCTGCAGGCCCAGATGCTCACAGTTCACCCGCCACAAGAGAAAGGAGGCTGTCTGCCCCAACCTCCAGCACAAGTCCCTGATCTGAAGCTCAGTGGCCTGGCTCAGAGCATGTGCCCATCCCTGACCCAGTCCCTGTGGCTGTGGGCAGCTGATTGGTCAGCTCATGGGCAGGGGAAAAAGATGGAGCAGGGGTACTCAGAGGTAAGGGGCAGAAGGGAACATGGAGGCAGAGTAGCCACAGGGTAAGGAAGAGGGCAGAGGCTGGTAAAAGGAAGTGACTTGGGCCCTGACTGGTATGGCTCAGTGGATTGAATGCCAGTCTTCAAACCAAAGGAAGTGACTTGGCTTCTGTGGCACTTTGAATTGTTTCCTCACAGCTTCCGCTTGGTTGTTTTCTGGCAGGTAGGAAACGATTGAACAGTCTGTGCACTTCAGTAGTCTCCTCTCCCTGCTAAGCATCCAAAAGCACTTCCAAGAATCATTCCACACCAAGAGTGAAGTGTGTGGATGGGGAAAGAAATTCATGTTTAATGAATGGACCCTAACAGTTTCAAAGAATCTCAGTGTAAAACCTTCATTTCACCTAGATTTAGAATGTCAATACAGGAGATTATTAATGAAGTTGTGTTCTTCACAGCCACAGTGAAAATGAACTGAGAAACATAATTAGTGCCAGCTGGATAAAAGCTGGCACTTTAATCACCGGTCTCTTGTTCGGATGGGGAAGTGTGGGGACAGAGCAAACACAGTAGGTGTTTTCTAACTGCACAGCCTGGGTTACATCCCAAGATGCCTGTCCATTTGGAAAAGGAGTTGGGTTGGACACATGAGTGGACTTTGTGTTGTTTGGAACCACCGTTAAGTACACGAATTTCAAGAGGATTTCCAAGATGGGGCCCTTCTGCATTAAACATCACAGTCCCTTCAGCCCCCTAGGTTGATCACATGAAAAACATAGAACACACTGCAATGTAGATTTAGTGCGACGAATTCTTTGGCCCAGTTTTTGTACCATAAGGCCTTTGACCTTGCTGATCTCCCCAGCTCAAATGCCCCTCGCTATGATCTGTGTGTGGCTGGCTCATGCTTGGTCTTCAGATCTCAAATATTACCTCTTCAGAGAGGCCTGACCACATGAACTACTTCACAAGAATTCACTCTGTGAATTATTGGCATCTCACCAGCTGATACGCATGCGGTTTGTTGACATGTTCATAGACTTGTTCATGTTTTGGCTCAAGGTTGGCCCCATATGCTTAGTCGTCAGAATATGGCCTGTACCTCTACCAGCACTCAAATATTTGTTGAAAAGATGAGCTAATTATCTCTGGGCTCTTCCCCCTGATGCTTAACTCAGAAAGGGGTCATAGCAGACTCCTCGCACCTGTATCCCTTTGTGTCTCAAAACCCTTGCATAGACTGCTCCCTCCAGGAAGAGCGCACATTCTACCCCACTCTCATACTCATGGGCAACCTAATGAACCCCTTTCATTCTTCAGGGCCTAGGCCAATGTTAACTCCCTTCTGCAGCTTGCCTCAACTCCCACATCAGCCCATGATGGTGTCAATTCTGCTCCCACTGCCCCAATCAATGGCAGTGCTCCTGCCTCTCTCTGATCTCACCCAGGAAGGCAACAGGTAGAGCATGATAGAAACAGCACAGATAAGAGTCAGCCCCACATTAAAATCTTGGTTCCAATGCTTACTAGCTATGGCTGCTCAGGAAAATGCACAGCTTTCCTGGGCCTCAGTTTCCTCGTCTGCAAAAGGGAGATTATAACAGCACTAACAGAATTTCTGGGAGGACTCAATGAGATCAACTATAGAAAATGTCCAGTCCAGCACCTCACATCATTGTTTTAGAATTCTAGCATTAATCACAATGATTTGTGGATGTGTGTGTACTGATAGGTTGTGAATTCTTTGGAGGGTAGGGGGACAGCATGCTCTTTCTCTTTGTATTCTCATGCCTTGAACATAGTAGGTGCTCATAAATGCTTGTCAAATTAAATTGGATGCCACCCTTACATGACCCAGGCATTTGAGTGGCTTCAATATTACTTCTCCGTGACCTGCAGCTGTCTGAAGAAAGCAAACCATATGGCTCACATCTTAAGCAAAACTTTAAGAAATGTTGCCAGCCATGAGAAAATAACCATGCCCTGCATTCCCACACCAAACAAAATAGATTTCAATCAAATGTCAAGTCTGCACTCTGTCCTTCTGACCCATGTTTGTCAGTGTGAGCAATCAAAAAGTTACTAAGAGAAATTACATAGAGCGATCAGGAAATAACATTTGCTTGGTATCTGAACCTCTCATCCCTCTCTATGGATTTATCTTCACGTTCACTTCTCAAGCAGAGGTCTGTCCTCACACTCCTTCCCCCCAAAAAAAATTGTTCAGAAAACACAAGACCTAATGTCCTAGCTCTTTGCTGCCTAAAATCACCAACTGTTCTCTTCTTCAGCCTCAAGAACTATGTCAACTCTCAGATCCTAACCACAGGGCCACAGAGGAGCCAGCCATGCTAACAAAATATTATTTGCTTCCCTGGTTTCTAGTGTATTCTACAGGAACCCTCAGCTCCAGAGTCCCAAGAATGCAAATTCCTATCCCAACCCATAACTTCTCCACTCACCCGGGCACCAGTCATATTCTCAGACACCTCAGGTGGCTCCAGCATCTCATTCCAAGTGTCAACTATGCTTTCTTTTTTCCAACATTATGAATGTGCTTCTTTTTAAAAAATATTTTTCTTGGAAAAATCTGTATGTCCTCATGACAAGTCTTTCAGACTTCATGTTATACCCTCTAAAAAGTCAACCATAACTGATCAAATAGCTTCAGTGCATACATGTAACAGGAAGGCAACAAAATCTATTACTTTGTTCAAAGATGGTAGCGGGTTTGGGAGGGGAAGGCAGTGATGGGCATGAGGTCACAGATGGGCCATCCGGGGACCATTCTTCATTCAGCAAGTTTTCATTTACTTGGAATACCTCTTCCATCCCATGGATTTTAGGCATATTTTCTTGTTCAATGAGAAAATGGAAGGAATTTTGAGACGTTTCATTTTTCTCATTCTTGTCATATAAACATGAAGAAACTGCCCTCTCTAAAAAGGCTGCTAAGTTAGGGCAGCCCCGGGATATTTCAAGCCTGAATTTCTGGCCATTTCTCTCTGTTTTATGTGGCTTCCTGCTCTCACATCTGATGAAAATAGCTCTTTCCATAGCAACACCACATAGAGATATGGCAGATTTTGGGTTCTTTTTAAAGCAATACTGTTTATCTTGAAACTGAACCCACTTCTCCCCCTTTTCTTCTCACTCCTCAATCACACCAGTGTTGGCAAGCTCCCTTGATGGTATGTGATGGCATGTGAGGACACCTTAGCCATCTTTACCAAGAGACTATAGTTCTTTCTCAAGTCCCCCATATGACACTAATCCCGTGTACTTGTGAACAGTTCTTAACTTTGAGTGCTTGAGTCCAAGTTCTTAGCTTGATGTTCAAGGCCATTTTCACAATTGGCCCAGCCTGCTTATAAGTTTCCATGTCCTAAAACTGCTACATTTTACCTGGCAGGCAAACAATATCAAGCTGCTTATCTGAGACTCAAATGTACCTGGACTTCACGGCCAGTCCACCATTGCATTACAGTCAAGTTTAACATATCACCTCCTGCCAAACACATACATACTTACACATGCATAAACACAAATACATAGACACTCAAATATACTCCCTATAACATTCAGATGGTAAAGAAGAATTTTACTGAAGGTCTGTGGAGAGAAAACTGAAGAAGAGAATTAGATTGTGTATCATTTGGCCAAATCCTTCTAATAATTCCTTTAAAGATATTTCTTCAGAGTACCTTACCCTATGATAACTGTCAAGAGTATCCCTCCTCTCTTTATGCAAAAATTGTTCTGTAATTGAAGTTAACTCTTTCTCCATACCCTGTCCTCTGCTCAAATATCCACTGAACAAAACAAGAGCCAGTAAACTAGCTGACAGGTTTCAGTGAAACCAGATCATTAGGCATATCTTGGTGACCCAGCATTTTGGCTGAGAGGTGGCTGCTGATGCTCAATTTTCTGTGTAGAGTTTACAAATACATCAGGCAGCTCTGACTCCATGAGTGCACATGCTGTTCCCTCTTCCTGGAATGCCCTTCCCACATTGCCTATCTGATGAACTATTTAAGGCTTTAAGACACAGGTCGAGAAGCACTACTTCTGAGAAACTGTGGGGATTTCAGACAGGTTTCCTCATCCAAAGGGAAAATAGGAAAGTCCAGAGCTGACTGACCACTTTGACTCAGCTTGACCCCAGGGTTTCATACTTGTTGGCAATTCCTTTGACCCTATTATACCATAAATTCCTTAGAGGGGGAGTCTTCCTACTTAAATCTCAGCTCATCACAGTGCATAGCAGAGAGTATAAATGTACCAGTAAATGTTTGTTAGATATAATTTTACTTTAACCACACACCTAAGAATAGGTGGAGTGAGGGCATATGAGTATATGAATAGAAATTACTAGGCAAATTCTTTCTTCTTTCTGAGCCACAGGCTATATTGTGTGCATGCTGTAAGCACTTTCCATGTGTTCACTCACTCAGACATCACAATAATCCTATGAAGTGAACACTACTATCATCCATATTTTACAGATGGCGAAATTGAAATTGAAATTTCCCTTCCACAGATTTTTTTTTTATTTTTCCAAATACTTGTTGCCTACCCTTGGTGTCTTTCCCTGTAGGAAGATTACATGTTCAGGCATGGCTATGTGACTTGCTTTGACCTACAGAGAGTAAAAAGTGATGTGTCATTTCCAAAGCTGCTAGAATCAACATGTCTCTTTTCTCCTTGCCCTATGAGCAGCCTCTGCTCCATCATCCTGGCCCCAGAATAAAGATGACATGGCACAGAAATAGAGCTGACCCCTGTGGTCAAATAGGATGGCAAGAAATAAGACTTTGTTTTCACTGCTTTTGGGGAGTCATTTTTTACCTCAGTATAACTTAGCTTAAGCTGACAAATGAATTGCACACACTTGGTCTTTTTTTTCGATGAGTGAGATTAATATCCATATATCCACATAAGCCATGAATCTGGAATTTATCTCTGATGCCTCTTCTCCCTCCCCATCTCCCCCCTCAAAAGAAAAAAATTCCAAGTCCTGTCAGTTCACTTCCTAAATCTCCTTGGACTGAAATGTCCCCATGTCTCTCTTCATCTGCAATACCACTGTCTTAGGTCAGGCCACCACCCTCTCTCCCCTTGATTGCTGAAATGATATATCTGAACTTCTCAGCCCCGCACTCCACTGCCTTTTCCTCCCTCCATACTACCCTCCACAGATGCTCTAAGGAGCATCAATCATGTTACTGTCACACTTGGAAATCTTCGGTGCCTTCTCATTATTCTCGGGAGACTGAGCAAGGTCCTTAACTTGGTGACAGGTCCCTCCCTCTATTACCTGGCTCCTGCCCACCTCCCCAGTCTCATCTTACCCTACCCTCTCACTTAGTCTCAAAGACCCAGCCACTCTGACCATCTTACCATTCTTAAACACGTGTCTTATCTTCCACCTTCAAGTCTTGCACAGGTGGAAGGAATGCTGTTCCTTCTACCTGGAGTTCTCTCTTTACTACCCGCCATCATTCCCCATCCCACTACTCAAATGCCACTTCCTTGGGGAAGCCTCCAGGACCCCCCATAGTTTGGGTCTGGCCCCTTAACTAGGTCTTTCATTGGACCATGTACTTCCCTTTCATAATATTTTTCACAGTTGCAATTTTAGATGTATTTATAGTATTGTTTTATGAAGCTGCCTTCCCAACTAGATTATAAGTCTCATGTTAATGAGAATCACACTAAATTCATCTTTTAAAATGAATACCCAACCATTTCTGAAACATGGAAGATGCTCAAATATTTGGTGAGTGAACAAACAAGTGAAATAAAGACCCTTTCCATTTTGATATTCTGAGGCTCCTTGTAATGCTTCAAAAATACACCCACGTACTATCCCTCCTAAGCAGAAAAAAGACAGTCCTCCCCTTTTGGTTTGTTGGGTCAGAAAACCCCAGATACCACAGTAGCAATTTTTTGTCAGTGTTTCTAAAGGTCCTTTCACATGCAAACTCATCCATTTAGGCCCTCTGGCTATGCAGATAAGTTGAACTCAGGACTGCTCCAGATGCTGGCCCTGGACGAAAGCAAGTAAGATGAACATGAGTACTGACAAGTAGGGCTGAATCTCTGCAGTCTTGAAGTTAACTTGGTCATGAGCTAAAATGGACTGTTTGTCTTTTGGAATGTGTACAGATGGTGACCAGAAATGGAGCACTAGCTGATATTTTCCCTCAACAACCAGCCAGGGATTTGGGCATCCCATGGGCATGGTCTAAGCAGTTTCATATAAACAGTACCAGAGGCCCATAGCAGGGCCCCTGTGTTTTTCTAGGCCACTGATCATGACATTGGCTGTGCCACTGCTCTTACTGATGGTGTTCAGAGGAAGGAGGCCTGGGCCAGCTGCCAACAGATGCTCTGTGATCAGCAAGGCTGTTTATTTCACAGAGTTCCAACCCAAGTTCCAGAAAGCAGCCTTGTTGAAGTTCACAAGACAGGGAGGGAAGCCCAAGCACAAGCAGCATGGTACAATGAAAAGAACCAAGTTTTGCCCATGCTCCTAGGTTCAAATCCCAGCATAGCCACTTACCAGTAATACAAAATCAGGCAAGTCACTGCATTTCTCTGAACCCTAGTATCCTCATCTGTTGAATGGGGAGGAGGGTAAGCATAATTCTTTCTACCTCTGGGATGATTAAATGCATATGAAGCACCTAGCACATAGTAGGTACTCTATAAACATCCCCATCTTCTCTCCATCATCTTCCAGGATTGTAGCATAGTCAAATTCTCAGATTTTACCTAAATAGCTAAAAGACTAAGTCCCTGAACCTCATACTCTCATCCTCACTTTCATGGAAAAGATGACGGTTTTTTAGTTCCTTTAGAAGTACAACAATTAGGGGTGAACTTTATAAGAACCAATGGAACATTAGGGAAATGACTGAATATTAAGAAGTATCTCTCTTCATGTTGTAGAAGCAATAATATCAATGTATATCTTTTCTTTAGTGCCTCCCAGGGCCGGACACTGAGCCAAGTGATCTGAATCTCTGCCAGCAGTATGACCTTGGGCAAATTACCTAGCTACACCTCAATAGCATCTACTGCAGAATAGGGATAATGATGACATAGGGCTTCATCACAGGGCTGCTTTGAAGAGTAAGTGAAGTATTCTATTTCACTTAGGTTAGCTAAAAACTGAGTGCATAGGAAGTCTTCACTAAGTGATAGATCCTGTTTTCATCATGAACATGCTGGAGCAAGTACGACCGGTTATCAAGAGCAGGTTGCACATACTTGTTTCCAACTCGGCACTTAGTGACATCATACAACTTGAAATCAGCTCTGCCCTGGCTAGTGTGGCTCGATTGGTCAGAGTGTCATCCCATGAACTGAAAGGCTGTAGGTTTGATTCCTGGTCAGGGCACATGCCTAGGTTGCAAGTTCACCCCAGTCAGGGCATGAGTGGGAGGCAACCAATTGATGTTTCTCTCACCTCAATGTTTCTCTATTTCTCCCTTCCTCTTTCCCTGGAATCAGTGAGTATATCCTCTAGTAAGAATTTTTTTTAAAAAAAAGAAAGAAAGAAATCAGCTACAGTGGAATTTATACCACAGAAATCAGAAAACACTACAAATAAGATTTTCAGAGAATTTGTTATCAACTATTTACAAGCACAACATTCTAATTATTCTTTCTATTTTACTCATGAAGAAAATGATGCCTTTGGAGAGGTTAAGTGACTTTCCCAAGGTCACATGGTGAGTAAATGGCAGAGTAGGGGATTAAATCAAGTTTGTTTGACATCAAATTTCAGGTATTTTCCCATAATAAATGTGCTAACATTTAAAGTAGGAAGAGGAAGCAACTTGCATTTGTAATAGGTTTCACATATGTCGTGATTCTTAAAGAGAATCAAAATATCTGATATCAAAATATCTACTATTTTTAATTTACCAAACACTTTTATAACATTTACTTTTACCCTCTAACAGTGCTTCACAAGTATTAATTCATTAAATCACAGTAATGACTTATGAGGTCCTTCTTATTTTCATTCCACTTTCTAGATGAGAAAACTGAGGCAGAGGGAATCTAAGTATGTTCAGGGTCATGCAGCAGAACAGAGATGCAACCC
The DNA here is from genome assembly GCA_004027735.1 of Carollia perspicillata. NCBI lineage: Eukaryota > Metazoa > Chordata > Mammalia > Chiroptera > Phyllostomidae > Carollia > Carollia perspicillata. The sequence goes on along the minus strand of PVKM010021631.1, from coordinate 6,610 downwards.
AGAATCTCTAACTGCAGCATCTGTGCTCTTAACCACGATGCTAGACTGTGCCTCTGTGTTAACAAGGAGCATTTGCTTCAAGCTTCAGCACAAAATCTGCCCCAGTCCTTTGCCTCGGAAACCTAGTGGCACTGGTTTTTTTTACTCCTGAATCAACAGAAAAAAAATATTTACAGAGGCTTCATGATTGCACCACGAGGGCACAAGTCAGTCTGCACAAAGGCCGAGCATGTGGACTTCTTCCATCAGCGAAATTCTAATTATTCCACAGCCTTCCCTTTGGAGTAAGGCCTCATGTTGCTGAGGGTTGACGGCTGGAGCCTCTGAGAGTACAGCCTGAGGTGGTATGTAGAAAAGATCTATACTACCTTTTTAACCTTTTATTACAGAAATTTTCAAACATTCACAAAACTAAAGAAATTGAACATTTTCAATCTAAGGACTGATTTCCTTACCTAATGAACAGTGTTCAACTTATGCATTTAGGAAGTAAATGAGGCAAGCCCAAATAGATTCCAATTCCAATCATTCCTCTCCATGTGAACTACTGTGACCTTGGCCCAGGTGATGGTATCACTGCCCAGAAAATTGTGGTCGACTTTAGATGGGTCTCCTGGCTTCCATTCCTGCTGTCCTAAACCCTTTTTTCCACAAAGCAAACACAGTGAGCCTTACAAAGTATAAACTGAATTGTATAACATCCCTACCAGAGCCCTCCAGTGGCTTCTTATCACACAGGAATCAAATCTAAACTTTTGCCATGGCCCATGAGACCTCAAGAGATCAGCCATCAGCCAATATCCTCAACCTTCTCTCCCTCCATCTCCCTTTATTCTCTCAGCTCCAGCCAATGGGCTTTCTTTCAGTTACTCCAACAGGCCAAGTTCCTTTTAACCTCAAGACCTTTGCACTTGCTATTTCCTACCTTAATTTTTCCCCCAAATGGTAATGTGGCTGGCTCCTCATTATTATTCAAGGCTAAACTTAAATATCACTTCCTCAGAGCACCTTCCTTGATCACCTCATTTAAAGGGCTTCTCTAACATATTCTATTCACACTTTATTTCCTTCAGAGAACTTGTCATTTGTTTATGCATTTCTTGTTTTAGTTGCTACTCTCTATCTCTCTCCTAGCTAGAATATAAATTGCATGAGAGCTAACTTGGTCAAGTTCATAATTGTCTGCCCAGTGCCTGAAACAGTGTCCAGTACCTGACAAGTATTTAATCAATACTTGTTGGATGAACTGATAATAAGTAATGAAAACAAAATATGCAATGGCAATGACACCCACCCAATGTCTGACAGTCTTGGAGTTCTTTTCCCGAGTAGCAGGGTTGTTGTGGAAATGTCCTATGGTATCTTTTCTGAATGGAGGAAGTGGTCTCCAAGATTGAGTAACATCCAGCTGGAAGTCCTCAGGAAAGCAAAGTCATTTGTGAGATTAAGAGGTACCTGCCATTCTGCCTACACCTACATCTTCAGATTGGAAAAAGGAGGCAACAGACAGAACATCATGCTAGTGAGGCCTTTGTATAAGTGTGGCAGGACCCGTGACTTGCTTCTACCTGAAAGAATATGGCAAAGGTGATGGCACTGTGTTAGACAAGACTCCATCTCGGCAAGCTGGAGGGAGAGAGATGCTCTCTGCACTGCTGGCTGCCATGTTGTGAGAGGGCCATGTGGCAAGGACCTCCAGGTGACCTCTAGAAGCTGAGAGTGACCCCCAGATGAAAACCAGAGACAGACAAACAGGGACCTCAGTCCCACAACCACAGAAGGTGGATTCTTCCCACAACCTGAGGGATCTCAGAGTGGTTTTTCCCACAGTCAAACCTCTGATGAGACCACAGCCTAGTAGACACCTGGATTGCTGGCTGGTGAGATTCCAAGCAGGGGACCCAGCTAAGGTGTGCTCAGACTCCAGACCCATAGACACCATGAGGTAATTAACACTTCTGTTCTTGTAAGCCACTAAATATGTAGTAAGCTGTTACATAGAAATAGAAAACATACCCAGAGGACATTAAAGTCATTCACTCATTTACAGGGAAAAAGGCCCCTTTACGAAAGATGGTGGCACTAAGGCCAAGTCAGAGGCAATCAGAATTTATAGAGTCTTCAAACAAGAAAATGAAGAGTAGGATCTTTTTATTTATCATTTAAAAGACAAACTTTGTTAGACAATGGCCAATGCAGTTGGAATGCCCCCTGGTAGTTTGCATTAAATTAAGTGAAATGTCCTCATGGTCTTGTCTTCTGGAGCAACAGCGGAAAGAGAGTTGGGGAGACTTGCTCCCTGCCCTAGCCAGGCCTGGGGGGAGAGAGATAAAAGGGATAGTGTGTATCCTGAGAAGAGAGCAGGGTAGCTGAGACCTGGGGGCCTGTGAGGAAGAAGTAAACATTGTACTGTGCATGACATGGCCCCAAATGTAAAGGGGGCTTAGCCAGAATGGATCCCTGATGGGCCCCAGTGTGGCAGCTACCCACTCTTTTGTCTCTCTCTGCCTTTCCCTGGGAGCCCCTATAAACATCTGCAAATCACTGACTTGCTTGGGCAGGAGCTCATGGGTGTGCTGGGGCACACATAATCTTGGCCTCCCTGGCACTGCATTCACTGGCTGAGCTGGGCTCATGGGAGGTCCATGACGATGCTGGACAGCACTGGCACTAGGCTGAATTATGAGCCTAGGTTAGGATTTAAGTCCAACAACTTTCCAAACTCCTGGGTAAGTTTCATAACACACTTATTATGAGCTGATGGAGACCATCTTCATCCCTCACAAGTCATTAAAGTCAGTGCCTTGAGGTAGCTGACACCAGGCACCAAACAAATTTTGGAAGTGAAAGTACAAAGACATAGCACAGATGCAAAAATAATAATAATGATAAATAAACCATCGTTAATAGAGCCAAGGGACCCATCTACTTCCTAGGACATTATCTTCACATTGACTAGTGATCTCTATCCACAACAGAGAGTGTTTTCCTCCTGGAGGTGGTACTCAGCTGCCTGGCTATGACTGGTGTGTGTCTCGGGAAGACTCCAGTTATACCATGGGTTCAATCATTTTTCAGGAGCAAGGAGAACACACGTCAAGGGGCTAAGGAGGAAGCAAAGGGGAGAGGAGCTCTCTGGGAAGAAAACAGGGCTGTAGAATCAAGAAGATGCGTGGGATTGAGGGGCAAGAGGTGTTGGGACAGGAGCAGAGAGGGCTAGAGAGCAGAGAGGGCTAGGTCAAGCTTAGGCTGGATCATCACTCACAAACATCAGCTTGCCTTCAGTAATAACTATTTGGTTTGAGAAGTGGTTCCCCAAATACAGCTCCTGAGTGAACAGAATCAGCATTACTTAGAAATTTGTTCAAAGTACAAATTCTCAGGTGCTATTATAAATCTCCTACATCAGAAATTCTGAAGGCAGGACCCATCAGTCTGTGTTAACAAGCCCTCCAGGGAGTTTTAATGCATGCTAGAGCTTGACAACCACTGATCTTGGGTACCCAGTGCCCTCACATTGTCTCCCAGGTGTCTAAATTGCTATTCCATTGAGCAAAAAACTGGGCTTTGTCTGTATTCTTCTCACCTGCTCTCCTGGAATTATATGAGTCCTACCTGCCAGGCCTCCTCATTACTACTCTCTATTCTCCCTGGTCTAAGTCACCTAATACTTAGGTGTTTATGCTTGTCATAGAATGAATTATTGACCCAAATTTTTCACCCCTCCCTATAACTGGTGCCTTTTGCCATGAAGTAATACAGTCCCTCCACAAAAGGCAAATTATATCAGCCCACCCTTTTTCTCTGGGCCTGCTCATGTGACTTACTTTGGCCACCAGAATTTTAGCAGATGTGATGCAAGCAGGGACTTAAAATGTGCTTGAGCATTCCAGCTTACCCTCTGACATCTCTGCCATCCCCATGAGATGGGCTCCCCCAGGGCCCCACCATGCCCTCAGCCTTGACCTAGAATGGACACATGTACAGCAGAGCCCATGCCATCACATAGTGCAATGCACAGACCTACAAGCAAAATTGTGTACCACAAGACCCAAGGTTGACTTGTTACCCCACAATAGCTGACCAGTACATTAGGTACCTGTGTATTTGGGTGCTGGTCTACCTGGAGATCTATTTCCCCATGATATTAGACTCCTGAAATCCCAGTGTCTTATGGCAGAGTAGACTTTCAGGCCCTTGCAAGGAGACAATAAGGAATAAATTTAAGGGGGATCAGTTTGGGACACAGGGAGCTCTCCACTTCTCTCATACCAACTAGGTCTCTCCCAGGAGACACTATTCAGTCAGACAATGAGAAGGACACAAAGGACCTACTGGGAAACAAGATAGGAAGAAGAGGCAAGAAAGGGTTTGGACAGAAAGGGACAAAATGTTAGGATGAGAAAAAACTGACCGGCAATAAGTGTCATGTTATGTCCTCGCTATCTCCCACAGCAACAGTCCCTAAAGGGAATTTGTAGGCGTCTCTGCTCCAGGCAAACCCATCTTCATTTACTCCCACTTCTGGTCATGCTGCCCTGTCATTGCCTCTTACTTTGCCAGCCTGAGCTGAAGCAGGGTGAAAGCAACATCTCCTTGGTGGGAGGTGGCTGGGGACTGTTTGCATTGAGCGAATTGCTCCCATCCAGATTCCTATATCGCAATCGGTTGTTGCTGAAGTCCTCTCAGAGTGCGTCACAGCAGTACAATGCACATGGGCTTCACACTCAGAGCTGCCTGGGAACTTAGATGTCAGAGAGGCATGTGCTAGCCACCATAGTACAACCTGGCCACGCAGGGAAAGCTGAGGCCACCCTTGGTCTTCAGCACATGGCTCCCTTTTGTAGCCAACAATGCTTGCTATGAGCATGGCAGAGGCATTGTCCTATAAGTCAAATCCTGTTCAAAGAGGAAATAATTTAATGAGCACTTTCTGGGTGCTCAGTGGTGGGGATCTGGCAGCTTTCAGTACTGCAATGACAATGTCTGAGGTACGTTGTGAAATATCTTCTCTTCTTAACCCCAGTGAGTTCAGCTACTTTGTGCCATACCAAAATCAGCCACTCCATTCACAGCACAGAGATATGGGCTTGCCCCAGCTTCTCAAAAAGAAAAGGAGGTAAAGGAAAGTGCCATAGACTAAGCACTTTTTTGTGGCAGGCATTGTTCCAAGTGGTTTACATAAATTTGCCTCCTAACTCTGCAAGGTGGTATCCTTATTCCCATTTTACAGAAAAGAATAGTTAAGTCCACGCAGTTTTTCGTGGAGAGCCACATTTGGAATTCAGACAGCTAACAGCCAATGTTTGCATTCTTGCTATAATGTTACTACGGGGGCCTGTCTATATTATTAAATGTTAACTCATTAAGGACAAAGACCGTGTCTGCTCTCTCACTGAGCTAAATTTTACACTCATTGTTACCTCTAGTCTTCTCCACACTAGTGTTATTCTCATTTTACAAATGAAAAAAGTAAAGCTCAGAGAGGTTAAGTAACTTGCCTAAATCACACAGCTAATAAGTGGTAGATCCAGAATTTGAACACAAGTCTAAATCCCTAATCAGGTTCCATTTCTTAGGTTGTAGGTATCTATACATTATGAACCAATTGTGCTAGTTGAAAGTGGTTAACAGTCTGGAAAAGAACTCTCTGAACAACATAGCTTTATCAAAGCCCCAATAGACACCCCAGACTTCTTAGAGACATGTGACCTTGCTAATGTTTGTGTCTATCTGGCACAAGGCAATCTTGAAGCCTCAAAAATACTTTGGGAATGAATTCTGCCCACTCATGTAGTTGCCTTGACCCAGCCTCTGGAGCTCACCTTTGGAAACACCAAAAATGAAAACAATGACAACAGCAGATTTGAATGAGTGTCTACAAAAGTAAGTCACTTCTTGGATGAGAAACATTATTAAAAATGTATTCCAAAGGGTCACATTTCTCTAGCCTGAAAATATCCAAAAATGGAGATGAGAGATAAATTGGAAGAAATGGAAAGAGCCATGTTCTAAGATAGTTTTCCCCTAGTTAATCCAAAACCTCCGTGAGCTCAGAGAGAGACACAGGAGTTTCCATGTGGACATATTGGGGACTCCCTACCTGAACTCATATCATAATTAATAAAATCATATTTTATTTCTAAAGGCTTTATTGTTCTGTTTGGTCTTGTTTTACCTGCCTACCATCTATTCTGTCTTCTGAGAGCATCACCCTAATTTTCCTGGTGGAAAACTACCATCTCCCATTTGTGTTCAGGGGCTTTGGGAGAGGAGAGTTCCATCCCCACTGCCAAGGGCACCTGACGTACTCAGTTCTCACCCATTGAAAATATTTCATTGGCTGGCCACAGGGATTGGTTCAGAACCAGCTCTAAGTCCCATCTGAGTCACTCAGAGGGAGCCTGAGGCTTCTGGGGGAGGCACCAGGAAGAGCATCCCTCCTCTCCTGCCTGTGCCTGCAGCTGCACATGGGGATGATGGGAGATGGGAGGGAGACTGTCAGGGGGACCCTGCCTGAGGAGCAAGCTGAGAGATGGGTGTGGGAACTGACTCCTGACTACTTGAGCCCCTTTGGCCAAATGAGCAAGAGTAACCTCACCTTGCCTGT
>PVKM010021630.1:0-22429 GCA_004027735.1 Carollia perspicillata | reverse complement strand
ACGGAGCTATGCATGAACTCGCATCACAGACTGCACACTAATCACTCCGGGAGACCAGTTCCAGCGGATTCTGAAATCCCAGGGCCCACAGAGCAGTGTGAGCAGACCCAGTTTTCTTAGGGGAAGCAGTGGCATTTACTTCTCTTCTGCCTGTGTCCATCTTCAGCCCTACCACCTCCAGATGTTTCCCCACACCAACGGGCTGTACTTCTAGACCACTCTTCAGGCCTTTTCCTCTTGGCTCACTCACCCCTTTCATGGCAGCAAAGTCTCCCATAATGCCACCTACCCCCCACAGGCCACCTTCCTGTTGCCCTTGTTTTCTCCCCCAAAGAAGCATGTGACTTCATCCCATTCTGGGTCTTTCTCACATATCTCAGCCATAAACTGGCATCTAGGGTCTTCTCAGCCTGTTTTATAGATGTTTATCCCCAAACTTAGAAGCCACCATTCCATGAGATTGTTATTTGCATGAAACAGTGTGTGAAAAATGGAGGGGCCTATTTTCTGCACAGGCATACTAGGAAGGAGTTTCTGCAAAGGCAAACAAAGGGAGTTCCTCTTTGCAGGGTTTTGTCTGTTTGTTTTTTGCAGCCCGTTGAGGTACACTAGAATCTATTTAGAATTCATAAGCCTCAGCAGGGATGTCACTAATTTCCTTGGTTAAAACACACATACACACAAAAAAGATAGAGTTTGAGTATTTAACTTTTGTGGTTCTGTTTTTTATTTTTTACTTTTATTTCCCTTTTAATGAATAAAGGAACAATTTCATCCATCAAAGAACAGAATGAAATTGTGGCAACATATGCTGTTTTTTTTTTACTTGTTTTATTTTTAATTATGTTTTACTGACTATGCTATTGCAGTTGTCCCAATTTCTCCCCTTTGGCCCCCGCCACCCAGCACCCCCCACTCCCTCAGGCAATCCCCACAACATTGTTCTTGTCAGTGGGTCATATGTTCCTTGGCTACTCCATTTCATATACTGTACTTTACATCCCCATGGCTATTCTGTAACTACGATTTGTATTTCTTAATTCCCTCACTTCTTCACCCTTTCCCCCATATCCCCTCCTATGTGGCAACCATCAAAACCCTCTCCATATCCATGATTCTATCTGTTTTTGTTTGCTTAGTTTATTCATTAGATTCAATTGTTGATAGATGTATTTATTGCCATTTTATTGATGATAGCTCTGATCTTCCCATTTTTTATATAAGTCCCTTTAACATTTCATATAATAACGGTTTGATTGATGATGAACTCCTTTAGCTTTACCTTGTCTAGTAAACTCTTTTTATCTGCCCTTTGATTCTAAATGATTTCTTTGTTGGGCAGAGCAATCTTGGCTGTAGGTCTGTGCTTTTCATGACTTTGAATGTTTTTTGCCAGTCGCTTCTAGCCTGCAAAGTTTCTTTTCAAGCTGCTAATCCAGTAGGGGCATTCCTTCCTACCTCAGAAGGAATGAGTCTGAGGAAGTCCATGGGCAGGTTCTTTAAGACAAACTGCTTGGGACTCCAGAATTTTATTCTACCAACTCCAGTTCCTCTGGAGTTGGTAGAATAAACCCTGCTGGTTTTTGCCACCAGAAGTTATGAAGACTTTTCTTCTTGGCACGGGAACCCTGGGCTTTTGGGCCTGGTGTTGGGCTGGGACTCCTTGCTTCTGAGATATCTCTCCTGAATTTTTATCCACCATACATAGGTGTGGGAACAGCCCATACCACATCTCCACCCTTCTTACCAGTCTGGATGGATGTGCTTTCTTTAATTCCATAGTTGTTGGACTGCCATTCACCCCAATTTCTGATAGTTCTGAGTGATGGTTATTCCATAGTTTAGTTGTCATTTTGATGTGGTTGTGCAAGGTGTCCAGCTGTGTTTACCTATGTCTCCATTTTGATAAGAAGTCTCTTTTGCTCCTTTTAATATTAGTGAGGAGCTCAAATACTGAAAGATTCTTTAAAATGGTGTCTTATAGTGAGTAAGTGTGGTGGGCAGAGATGAGAGGAAGCAGGGCAGCAGCAAGTGATAAGTGAGAAGAGTCAGGGGAGCAGTGAGGCTGATGGAAGACCTTCCCAGGTGTCCCACCAGGGATCTAAAGCACAGGAGCTGGCGGGGGACCTAGCGGGTGGGGGGGGGGGGTCAAAGAAAGTGTGACAGGATAGCAGGAATTCTCAGGAGAGGATATTCCTGCAATTGTTCCAGGCATATCAAAATTGTTTAATACTGTAACATTGTTTAATGTATGAGGGAAAAAAACAACCTTGCTCAGAGGAAGTTCCTGAGTGCAAAATTGTAAAGGAATGAGAATTACCGTTTTAGAAAATGTGTACTTAATGGATTAAAAATAAAATAAATCACTTGATTCAAATTTTTCATAATTAATTATATTTGCCTACACTTAATTCTCTAGTATAATAGAAAAATTTATAATGCATCAATTTAAATGCCACAGCCTAGCTAAGCAGTGAACTTTGTGACATGTGCAGCAGGATGTAATCAGGATTTTCCTGTGAAAGAAGGAAATAAAGAAGGAAGAAAAGCCATGAGAACTTAAAATCCTAATGTACTAAACTAGTGCCTTTTGTATCTTGCAATTAGCAAAGTGAATGTTGATTATATTAATAGAATCAAAGCAACAGATATAAAGTCAATTGTGTGAAACATGCTTAGAATATGTCTTTTCCAACAGCATGATTTTTAACAATGGATTACATCTGTGTGTACTGAAATAATTTTCTGAAATTATTAACCAAGCTGAAAGCTCACTTCTTTTTCTTAATTGTTAGGGCCAGGGATGCAGTGTAGAATAACATTAAGACTTTTGTTCTAGCCTGTGCCCGCCTGGGTTTCAATTTTATTTTCCTAATTTACCTGCTCTATGATCTTGGTGAAGCCACGTTAGCTTTCTACATCTCAATTTCCTTATATGTAAAATTGAGATAATCTGAGAAAGCTTTGCTAGAGGACATAAAACAATGAAGCTCTCAGTAAATGTTAAATACTTCATAGTCTCATTTATACTGTCCGTTCCAAGGACATGGAGATCGTATTGTACCGCCTCATGTGTATCTGATGCTGTATAAGCTGTCCTGCTCTGTGTGCAGTCCACTTTGACTTTGACAGTCCAGGGTTTGAATTCAGGATTCCTTATTTATTGCTGGATAAACATGGGAAAGTCATTTCACTTCTGTGAGTTTAAAATTTCTTTTTTTTTAATTTTAATTTTATTTTTCAATTACAGTTTACATTCAATATTATTTTGTGCTAATTTCAGGTGTACAACATAGTGGTTAGACAATTTTATACTTCGCTAAGTGTTCCCCCTGATATTTCCAGTGCCCATCTGACACCATACTTGGTTATTATAATATTATTGGTATTTCCTATGCTTTTTTTTACATCCTTGGATTTTGTAAGTACCAATTTGTCCTTCTTAATACCTTCACATTTTCCACCCACCCTCCTCACACTCTTCCCATCTGGCAACCATCAGTCTGCTCTTCGTATCTATGAATCCGTTTTATTTTGCTTGTTCAGGTATTTTGTTCTTTAGATTCCACATACAAGGCTTCTTGATTATTAAATAAAATCATAGTAGTATGTTGGAAGAATTTTTGTAAAACTTAAATAATTTATGAATCACTTGTCACGTATTGACACTTAAGACTTTTTCTTTTTTTAAAGTCTTTTTAAAGTTTTGCAGTTGAGATATACCACTAACAACTTTTAGTAAGTCTCATGTTACAAGAGGATTGGAAATGAGTTCAAAATATGCAAATCTGCTCAACTTCCCCTTGTCAATGCTTAGGAAGGTTATAAGTCACAATTCCTTTGGATGCTCTGTTTGACACATAAAACAATTACTCATTTCCTTTTCAATGCTTATTAAATGATATTATTTTATTAAAGGTACATTTCTCTACAATAGAAACTGATGATTATCATGCTTTCTGAATATGAGGCTACAGACGGGAAAGAGGAAGAATTTAGTCTTTGATACTGACCTTACACTACTCAGAGTTTTTAAAGTTTGGTATGGAATTCCACAGTGCCTAATAAATTTCAGTTTATGAAGGGGAAGTGAATGTCAAATGACAGAAAGTTCTTACTACAAAGACAAGGCTGAAAGAGAGCTCCCAGCAGGCACGCCCAGACTTTCACAGATGCCTTGGAGGAGACAGTATTTGAGATGAGACTTGAAGCCTAGGCAGGATGATCAGGAGTGGAGAACAGGTGAAACAAACTTAGAATCTAGGGCTTTTACTACCACTGTGTGACAAAACACTAAAAATTTAGTGTATGGAACAACCATTTTACTGTGCTCACAGACTCTGTGGACAAGAGTGTACACAGTGCCTGGCTTTGCTCCAGGATTTCTGGGGCCGCAGCTGAGAGGACTCAAAGGCTTGAGGTAACTTGATGTTTGAGGCCCGGAATCATCAACAAGTTTCATTACTCATATATTTGGCACATAGCTTGAATGACTAGAAGGCTGGATTCCCCTTGAGCTGTGAATTGGAATACCTATATATTGCCTCAAAATGTACCCCCAGCTCCTCATGCACGATGACTGGATTTTGAGAGAAATTACCCAACAGCAAGTGGCCCAAGAGAACAAAGTAAAATTGCCTGGTGTTTTCTTTCCTAGGCTCAGGAGACACAGAGTTTTCTAATGCAGTCTGTTAGTTACATGTGCGTCACTAGGGCCAGTCTAAATTCAAGGGAAGAAAGCATTTTCAGACTTATTTGAAAACTACCACATAGAGAAAAACAGTGATTCATTTTCCTATTTCTCAGAGCAATAAATATGAGACCTTAAACCTATTGCTATGGAATGTGTGATTTCAGAGCTGGATGATAAATTTGGGGGGATAATATTTGGATATGCTCAGAAGAGTTATCCAGGTCCCTGTGAATTTCCTACTGTTTAGTTCACTGCTAAAGATGTGGAGGTTGGTTCAGACAGCTGGAACTAAATGATAAACTGAGCTTCCAGAAGTCTGGCTAAAGACTAGAGTGTGTGAGAACTCAACAGAGAGGATAAATATTTTAAATATTAGATGGATGAATTTTTTGACATAACATTTTGCTTTGTAATCAAAGGTGTGTTTTACAAATAAATTTATTTCTTACTAAAGGAAATGGCAGTATTACAGAAAGGCCTTTTTATGGTTTTTGATATAAAAATTACCAGTGATCTTTATTAAAAATAAAACCCTCCAGATATTTCATAACTTTTAAAATTCATTAAATTTAAATTAAATTTGCCTAGTGTAACCTTAAAGTAGGAGCTTGTCCCTGCTGTTACTTAATTATAATTCTGGAAATGGATCAGAGAATTATAGAATCTTAGAACTTCAAAGGACTTTAAGAATTATCTCTTCAGTCCCTGTACCTTACGTTATAAGGGTAGTGAATATCAAAGAAATTAAATGACTCACTCAAGATCATAGACAGAATTCACAACACAGCTTCAAATTTTAGAACTTTTTTCTGTTGGTGCTTTTGAAATACCTCTTCAACTATGTCTCATTTTCCCCAACTCTGAAACTTTTCTAAAAAGAAACTCCTTTTACAAGTACAGGAAGCAGAGAGAGTGGCAAACAAGATGGACCCAAAGAGACCTACTCCAAGACACATCATAATTAAAATGCCAAAGGTTAAATACAAAGAGAGAATCAAAAGCAGCAAGAGAAAAATAGTTAGTTACCCACAGTAGAGCCCCCATAAGACTATCAGCTGATTTCTCAAAAGAAACTTTGCAGGCTAGAAGGGATGGGCAAGAAATATTCAAAACAATGGAAAGCAAGGACCTATAACCAAGATTACTCTATGCAGCAAAGCTATCATTTAGAATCCAAGGACAGATAAAGAGCTTCCCAGACAAGAAATAGCTAAAGTAGTTCATCATCACCAAGCCAGTATTATATGAAGTGTTTAAGGGTTTTCTTTAAGAAGAAGATAAAAAATAAGAATAATAAAATGGGAATAAATACATAACTAACAATAATTGATTCTAAAAAAATAAAATAAACTAGCAGAATGGAAGCAGAACATAAATACAGAGATACAGAGAACAGATACAGAGATACATTTTGATGGTTGCCAGATGGGAGAGGGGTTGGGGGAATGGGTGAAGAGTTGAAGAGACTAAGTACAAATTGGTGGTTACAGAATACCCATGAGGATGTAATGTACAGCATAGGTAATATAGCAGCCAAAGAACATATATGCAGGACCCAGGAACATGGACAACAGTGTAGGGATTGCTTGAGGGTGTGGCAGGGGATGCTGAGTGGAAAGGGTCAAAGGAGGAAAATTGGGACAGCCGTAATAGTATAAATAATAAAATATAATTTAAAAAGGGAAAGAAACTGCTTTTGTCAGACTAGAAACATTCTTTGTCATCAAATTGTAAAGAGCAATTATAAGACCACATTCTGATATAGCTTAAGACACTATTACTGTAACCTTATCCCATGTTTTCACATGGAGGATGGCTGTCATTGTTTGACAGTTAATTCAAGGTTTCACGTTTTAGATAGATTTGGATGTTAACCACTTCTTCAACATTTATTGCTGTTAAATTTGCAAATGATATGGATAATACAGGAGTTAAAGTGAAATATATTATATTTTAGCATGACACTAGAAGAAAATTTCTTTTTCATCTAATGGCTTTTATTTCTTGAAATTTGCTTTGGTTTTAAAATAGTGTCACAGCATATCTTTGATGATGCCTAGTAATGGGCAAAACTACAAGCCCTCGCATGACCTCTCCCTTAAGCATTAACACCCAGAGATGACATCTGGGCCTCTGCTGTGTTTCAGTTTCACACCCAGGGAAGCAGCGAAATCAGATGGAACAATGCCAGGACTGACATCAGGCCCAACTGCATTGACTAATGACCCCCAGCCCCAGCCCCAGCCCCAGCCAATCAGGGGAAATCACGACCCAAGTGGGCCCACCTGTAAAGCCGATGAATCTTCTATTGAGATCCTCCCCGGAGACCTCCAGATGAAAGACTTTAGGATGGAGGACCCAGTGCCTTTCCCCACCCTTTCTTTCCACACCCCAGGGTGTGCTTTTTCTCCTTTTTCTTTTTTTTTTTTTTGAGCATACACATGGCCTTTTCATCCTTTTTCATCTCTCAAGGCACATTTCTCTCTCTCTGTCTTCTAAGCCCCAAGGGCCCTTTTGAATCTGCAACTCATTTCCTGAGCTTGTTTCTTCTACAGTGCACTTCTTCTGCCTCTCTGACTTTCTAAATAAACTTCCTCTTATAGTTTGAGTCTTGGCTCTGAATTTTATATCTTTTCTAGGACTTAAGTTCTGAGGTTGCTGAACCAAGGTCTAAGACCTGGTGCCATTTTGTTGTAAAAATATGAATTAAATTGAACTAAAACTGCTTTTAGCAGCAAGGATTAAATTATAAATTAAATATAACTTTTATGATTCTTTTTAATTAATTGAATCATTGGTTAACTTTTTTATTAAGTCAATAAATAACTATTGAGTTCTAGTTAAATGCTAAGAACTGTGTTAGGAATTGGGAACAGTGGGTGCCCTTAAGGACTTCAAAATTGCTCAAACACTATTCACACTTTTCTGCCATGGGAGCAGAAAAAAGAAAGTGATACTTGACTTTGTGAAAACACTAAAACTCTTTTGGGAAGCAGTAGAATGTGTTAATCATGAGGCTTCTCCTAAATTATCTGGCAAAGTCCTTTGAGGATGCAGATATTACAAATTATTTATTAAATGGTTTAACTCACACCAACTTATGCCCATACAGTTTTCTTATTTGGCTTAAATTCCATACTTCATTTTTTATTTGGTTCTTTGCAACTATTCTTTAATCTTTTACCACTTACTTTTCTCTTTGTCACAATTTCCTTAACTAATCTCCGATTCAAATTTATTAGTAAGGCATTGTCACAAGAATTCTCATAATAAACCATGCCCAAAGAACTGAAAACAACAATAATTTATTCTCACTAATGCATTTGTAGGTCTGCTAACATTGGGTGAATATAGACTGAGTGGATCATGATTTGACTCTAAGTTATAGATTCTGATCACATCTGCTTTATGTAGGCCTAGTCTTCTTTGAACCAGCAGTTGACCAAGTAGTGCTCTCCCATAGGAAAAGTTAGCAAGCAAAGAAACATCAGCAATCATGAAAGTACAGTGTAAGACTAATAATGTGGCTGTGGTTGGTGTGGCCCAGTGGACTGAGTATCGGCTTTCAAACCAAAGTGTTGCAGGTTTGATTCCCAGTCAGGGCACATGCCTGGGTTGTAAGCCAGGTCCCTGTTGGGGGGCATGCGAGAGGCAACTGCACATTGATGCTTCTCTCCCTCTTTTTTCTTCTACTTCCCTCTCTCTAAAAATATGGTAAATAGATAAAATCTTTAAAAAAAGAGTGATAATGTGATATCCATTATCCAATTGGACAAAGTAAGTCACATGACCATGCTCCAAATCTCAAAGAGTGGGTAAATACATTCTACCTACAAGGAGGGTACTTGAGGATATGGATTTATAATTCAATGATATGAGTGTGAAAGAATGTTAGCGGTAATTCAATCTGCCACCCTAATTAAACTCAATTACTCATCTATTCCAGGGTTGCATTGGGAATCTAAACAGAACTAAAGAAAAATTTCCAAACTTTCAAATTCAAATAGGCACCTAATACTGCGCAGTGATCCTGCATGGTAGTCCAGAAAGTTAATTCTCCCACTCTCTTTAAAACAATTATTTATTCATTTCTCTCTCTCTTCAAATGAAGTTACAGTTTGTCTTTCCCCCATACAATGTGATTTAATGAGAGTAGAAATCTTTGAAGATTTTGATCATTGTTTTACTCCAAGTTCTCTGAATAGTATCCAGTATATGGTGTACACTATACATAACTTGAATTGATACAGATCATCCTAATTTTGATAAAATAATTCATTGGTTTAATGTGTCATGTGTCCTGTTAGACTGTAAGTTATATTAGGGTAAGGACCTTTCTTTTAACTGATGCAAACCCAGAAACCAGCACAGTCTTGCACAGACTAACCACTCAAAGAGTATTCGTTTGTTGGATTAAATAATTGACTGCATTCTTACAAGTGTTATTCCAAGGGAATAGAAGATAGGATATGAGATTTATTTACTGCAGTTTATGGTGAAAGGAATTAGGATGAAATTGTGCTCATTGTAAGTATTGTTTATTAGAGAACCAGTAGCTTGTTTCAAAACTAGCAGGTCATATGCATATTATAATTCAATAGTTGTTTTGTATTGTTTATTTTCTATTTAGAGGGACTGCCCCTGATGCCACATATAAAAGGCAGAAATACATTTTACATTTTGTTTGTTTCTTTTATTATGATGTTCCTCCAGGGTTTCAAAAAGCCTGTTGATAAATGCATTGGCATATTAAATGACACTGGCATTCGTGCTCAAATACAATAGGTGTTCAATTAAAAAATATGGAATGAAGTAGAGTTAGAAGTCATGTTTCAGCATTTTTGATGATGTTCATCTTAATGGTTGCAAGCAAACAATTGGAATCAGTGATTAATGATGAGCTGTGTCTGCTGGGCAATTTCTTGTGCAGCGTTTCACTTGGATAATTATCACTGGTAATTTTGAACTAACAATGGATGTAGATAAAAAAATTGAAGTTATTTTTGATGTGCTGTTGTCCTTTCCTTTAATGTTTGCAAGTGGCATTTCATGTGGTTCAATATCTTGTATATTTCCAAGTGGCTGTTGTGTGATCTACAGAAACTTGCAAAGTTTGTACTTAGATCTTCCTATATTAACAGTTAGTCAAAATCTAAAGAGATCAGTTGATTTTGAAAGGTTAATATTCTGTGATACATACCCAAAGGAACACCAAAGCCCCTTTAAAGTCCCAAATACCTTCATACACTGCTATAATACCACTAATTACTAACATTAGCATAATCAGAAAGCCCAAAGATGCAGTTACTGGGATTTGTACCAAGATCTCTGCAATCTTTGGACTATAGCTTGCTGAACCTTCATGGAATAAGTGATTGAGTCCTCAGGTTCCTTGTATGCTGAAACTTCTGGCTTCTATGTTTTTCCCATTTGGATTTAAAAAGGGGAAATATGCTGGAAGGTAGCAATGATTAAAGATGGTGTCAAAGAATCTACAAATTTTCACTGGGCAATGGCCAACCAGAAAGACCCTCTATGTGGAAAATCAAAGGCTTACTTGTCTGTAGTCTAAATATCTGCTCAACATATGCGCACAAACACCCATTTATCACAGGAGGAGGTATTATGATTGGAATGTTATCTGAAACAGTCATAGGGGATCTCACCACAAGATGATGATCATATTTCTGTTATGGGTTTCATTTGTGTATATATTGCAAGGTTCACATTCTGATAAAATAAACAGAACACTAAGATGTTTCACAGTTTGTATAGCATAGCTAATATCACAGGTTTTGTGTTGATGCCAAACATGGTAGATATTAATGTTATAAATGTAATATTTATATGAATATTTTACCCTCAGGATGTGAATAGGTATTGATAAATATCTGTCCTGAATTAACTTATATGAAGTTTATATATAAAAATAGGTTTAAGAAGTATTAAATAAGTAGTATAATGCACATATGGGGTGCAATAGACATAGAATGGATTTATGGAGACAGATGGACAAGAGCTATGACCTGACTAAAGTATTTAGCACTTGCAGGTATTTGATCAAGTTATTTGTTTTCCAAACCAATTTTTCCTCTATAATAGATGCAATGATGTCTAATTCTCAAGGCCACGAGGCTGAAATAAAAGAATATGAATACCCCTGGTCAGTGTGGCTCAGTTGTTTGGAGCGATGTCCTATAAACCAAAAGGTCACTGGTTTAAGTCCCAGTCAAGGCACAAGCCTAGGTTACGGGTTTGGTCCCCCATCAGGGCATGTGCAAGAGGCAACCAATCAATGTTTCTTTCTCATATTGAAATTTCCCTCCCTTTCTGTCTCCTTACCTTTCTCTTTCTCTAAAAATCAATGAGCATGTCCTCAGGTGAGGATTAAAATATAATAAAATAAAAGAAAATGAATAGAGCTTTTTGAGACAGAGTTATGTACATATATACATTCTCCCTTTCTCATTAATTTATAACATCTCAAAAACTGTATGTGTGTATATAGACATACACATGTAGATAATTTTATGTATATGTTATACTTTAGACACTTAGAGATATGGTGTGGTTATTTAATAACGATTCAAAGCATTCCCAAATCTCTTGAATACCAAAAGTGTGGTAAGAATAATAAATTCTGAGTTCAGCAAAAGTATATTACTTTGAAACATAAATTGCTGGACTTGAGGTAAATAAAATTGACTATCAGCAGTGTAATAGGGTTTAATCGGTTAGGTTTCATAGTCTACATTGCCTGGGTTTGGTGACATCTATAAAGTCAATTGGGAATGAGCACAATTGGTTGTAGAAGGATGGACAAGACCTAAATAGACAGGAGTGGAGAAGCTCGTGGATGGAACACATTCATTCTGTGGTGACAGCCTCATTCCTCAGAGTTAACAAGCCAGTTTCAGTGAACCTGGATTTTTCAGTGATAGAGGCAAAAAGTTGCAGTCCCTGTTAAGCTGATATATTCAAATTCTAAAGTAGAAAATGATTTGATACTTATCTGTAGCTGCTTTGATTACTTTTATTCATTCTAGGTCAACTTTTATCAGCACTTTGAGTAGTTGATAGGACAGTGTGAGGTCACGGAGTTCTTGTTCTTTACGAATCATCTTTCTATTCCCTGGGAAGACATTTTACATAGTGAGACTCATTACGGTCCCACACTCCACTAGAATCAGCTTGTCCATTGAGGTTTCCAGGGCGTAAGGTATGCTCGAGCATTGAAGTAGGGCTAGTTGAGTTCCTTATGTTGCCAATAGATCACACAGAGAGAATTATTTGGTGCATAACATGATTTACCTGATGTATTAAGTACAAACCATGAGAAGCCTTAGAGAACAGTACTGGCACTCATCACTAATGAGGAAACCTGCCAGAAAAGGGAAAGAGATCATGCTGAGAATCAGCGACAGTGGATGTGACAAAGGATTTGGCCTCGGGAACTTTAGTGTCTGAGCTGTCTCTGTCACTTGCCAGTTACAGACCTTGGACAACTACCTTTAATCTATCTAAGCTTTTCATTTCTTTATAAAATAGATCTGTTCTATATGTTAATGTGCTCATTGTGAGCCACAAGTGTGATAAGTGCATAAAATGCTTTAAAAATGGTCAAGTGAGGTCCAAAGGCTTGTTTTGTTACAAGAAGTCACTATGTATCAGACACTTTGACATGTTTTATGTGTGTCTGTTATGTGCTGTTGGCTCTGACTCTGGGTAACTCTGTGAATGAGTCATGTCCACAACGTCCTGTACTCAACAGCCCCACTCGGTTCCTATAGACAGACTTATGCCTTTGGCTTCTTTTATGGAATCAGTCCATGCAATGCTTGGTCTTCAATCCATCTAACATACTTGGCCTTCCTCTTTTGTGCTGCCTTCTATTTTCCTCAGTATTATCTTCTTTTCCAAAGAATCTTACCTTCTCATGATGGGCCTGAAATAGGAGAGTTTCAGTTTTGTTATTTTTGCCTCTGGTGAAATTTCATGGTCAGTTGCTTTAGGACCCATTTGTTCATCTGCCTGGGACCCGAGCATCCACAGAGCTCTTCTCCAACATCTTATTTCAAATGAATGGTGTTTTTCCTGTCAGCCTTCTTCACTGTCCGACTTTCACACCCATACATAATGATGGGAATACAACAGTGTGGATGATCTTAGCCTTGCTTTCTAATGGCACATCTTTGCTCTTGGTGGCCTTTCTTAATTCTTTCATTGCTCCCCTTCCAAGTCTCTGCCTTCTCTGGATTTCTTTGCTTCAGTCTCCATTTGAATTGGTGACTGAACCAAGGCAAGCACAATCTGGAAAAATTTCTTTTTTTATAGTTCATTTTTATTATTTTCTCCATTATCATTTACCCCCTATACCCTCTTCCACCTCATTTTCTGTTAAAGTTGCGCATTTCTTCTGTAGCCATTCTTTAGCACTTTCTTAATCTTTTACTTTCATCAGAAGTCATTTCAAACTATTGCTACTTTCTGCCGATAAGATGGTGTAATCTGTATATCTTAAGTTATTAATATTTCTTCCACCAATTTTTACTACTTCTTCCTCTGAGTCTAGCCTTGCTTTTCATGTGATATGTTCTGCATAGAGATTTAAAAATAGGGACATAAAATGCACTCTTTTCTGACAACTTCACCTATACAAAATCAGTCTGTCTCTCTCTATTATGTCCTTTTAGTGGCTTTTCTGCCTAAAATACAGGTTATGCATCAGGACTAAGTGCTGAGGCATGCCCATGTTGTTTTTTTTTTTTTTTCAGAGCAACCGTAGCTTTCATGATGCACACAGTAAAAGGCTTTAATGTAATCTATAAACATAAACTATCCTTCAGACTATCCTCAAATTCTTTGGAGCACTTCAGCATCCAAGAAATGTTTGCAATTACATCTAGAGTGCCTCTTCTTTCTCTGAATCCAGCTTGAATGTTTTGCGTTTCTTGTTTCACATAAAACAAAACCTCTGTTTTCACCTTGAATATCACTTTGCTTGTGTGGAGAATAAGAGCAGTGGTCCTATAGTTATTGCACTCTCAGCATCCCCTTTCTTGAAAATGGGGATGCATGTATATTGAACATTCCCAGTCTGTTTTAGATAGAGGTACATAAAAAACAATGGAAAAAAAAAGAAGCAGAATAAACAACTTCATGTAATACCAACATTGAACAAGAAAGGAAATACCATCAGAGTTTTCCATGGGCCTAACTGTGAAAAATATTTCTGTGGTTGCAGCAATGGAAACACTAAATAATGCTTTGACCAAAAAATTGTAAAACTGTTATATTGAAAAAATAGAGGAAGCAAAGTTTAAGGAGTTTGCAATGGACATGAAAATGGGTGTATAAGAGACATAAATTCTCATTCAACATTCTTAAAAATCAATGCATAATATCTAAAATTTAAAAATCCAGAATATTAGTATGCCTATTATTTAGATATTGAAAATAAATAGTGAGAAAAAACTAAGTGAGGTAAAAGTGGCTGTTTCTAGATGCTGGAGACTGGAGTTAAGGAAGGAAAGGTAGGAGATTTTTGTCCTTCCTAAACTTTTATATTCTATTTAAAAAATTTTTAACTTTTATTCTAATGAGAACATTTAACATGAGATCTACCATCTTAAAAAATGTTAAGCATACGGAACAATATTGTTAACAGTAGACACAATGCTGTGCAGAAAATCTCCAGAATGTACTCATCATGCATGACTGAAACTTCATGCTTCTTTTCAACTCCCCATTGCCCTTTCTCCCCACCGCTCCCTGCAAGCCCCACACCTGGCAACCATGATTTCATTTCCTGATTCCATGAGTCTGACTGACTATTTTAGATGCTTTGATTAAGTGGAATAATGCATTATTTGCTCTACTGTGACTGACATTTCACTTAGCATGTTGTCCTCAACATTCATTTGTGTTGTTACATATTGCAGAATTTCTTTTATTAAAAAATAAGAGACAAATATTCTATTGTAAGTTTATACCACATTTTCTTATCTAGTCATCCACTGAAGGACATTTAAGTTGTTTCCATGTCTTAGCTATTGTGAACAATGCAGCAATGAAGATGGAATGGGAATAACCTGAAGATCCTGATATTAATTCTTTTGGATAAATGAGAGAATTGATATTGCTGAATCATATAATAGTTTGATTTTTTGAGAATTCTTGGTAATGATTTCCACACTGGCTGCATCATTTTGTATTTGCACTAACAGTGATCAAGGGTTTTAATTTTTTCACATCATTGCCAACATTCGTAGTCTTTTACTTTTTTGATAACAGCCACTTAGACAGGTATGAAGTGATACCTCATTATGGTTTTGATTTGCATTCCCCTAATAATTAGCAATGTCGAGCATCTTTTAAATTGCCTATTGGTCATTTGTCTTCTTGAAGAAACATCTATGAAAGTTTTTAGGCTTCTTCAAATTAGATAATTAGTCTTTTCTTAGATTGTCAGAATTTTTTTGTATATTCTCCCCTTTTCAGATATATAGTTCACAATTATTTCTCCATTCCTTAGATTGACTTTTCACTCTGTTATTTGTTGCCTTTGATGTGCAGAAGCATTCTGGTTTGATGTAGTCCTACTACTCTGTTTTTTGCTTTTGTTACCTGTGCTTTTGGTATCTTACCTGTGAAACATTTCCATGATCAATGTCATGAAATTTTTCCTCTACATTTTATTGCAAGAGTTTTACAGTTTTAGGTCCTATATTTTAGTTGCTTTCAGTTCACTTTGTGTATAATATAAAGGACCAGTTTCATTTTTTGCATGGGAATAGTCCATTTTCCTAACGTTATTCATCGAAGAGACTATTCTCTCTTACATATTCATGGCACCATGGTTAAAAATTTATTGATTGTGTGTGGATTTATTTCTGGGCTCCATTTTTTTCTTTGGTCTATTTCTGTCTTTATTCCAGTATCATACTTTTTAAAAATACCGTGTACCATTGTAATATAGTCTTTCTGTCTTTATTCCAATGTCATAGTCTTTCTGTCTTTATTCCAGTATCATACTTTTTAAAAATACTGTGTACCATTGTAGTATAGTCTGAAATCAGAATGTGTGATGCCTCTATCTTTGTTCTTATATTTCAACACTGATTTGGCTATTATAGTCTTTTGTGGTTCTGAATGAATTACATATTCTTATTGCTGTAAGAGATTTCATTGCAATTTCGATGGGTATTGCAATGAATGTGTGGATTGCTCTGAGAAGTAATTTTGAAAATACTGGGTATTTCAATCTACAAATATAGCATGTCTTTCTACTTGTTTGTATCTTCTTTAATTTCTTAAATCAATGTTTTGTAGTTTTCAGTGTACAAGTATTTCATCTCCTTGGTAAAGTTCATCCCTAAGTGTTTTATTCTTTTTGGTGCTATTGTAAGTGGGATTTATTTTTTAATTGAATTCTTCATTTATCTTTTGGATTGTTTATTATTAGAGTGTAGAAATTCAATTGGTTTCTGCACGTTGATTTTACATTTTGCAATTTCACTGAATTTACTAGTTATAACTTTTTTTAATAGGAGTCTTTAGGGTTTTCTGTACATAAGATCATGTCATCTACAACAGGAACAATTTTAATTCTTCCTTTTTACTTTGAATGCCTTTACTTTCCTTTTCTTGCCTAGTTGTTCTGGCTAGGACTTTTAGCACTCTGTTGAATAGAAATGGTGGGAGTGAGCATCCTTGCCTTGTTTCTGAACTTACAAGAAAATATTTCAGCTTCCCATTATTGAGCACGAGGTTAGCTGTTGGGTTTTCATATGTAACTTTTATTATGTTGAGGTAACTTTTTTATATTTCTAGTTTTTTTAAGTGTTTTTATCATGAATATATTGAGTTTTGTCAATGCTTTTTCTGCATCTATTGGGATGATCATGTTATTCATCTCATCTTAACTGATTTTTATATATTGAAACATTCTTGCATGCTAGGGATAAATTCCACTCAGTAATGGTGTATAAAACTTTAAATGTGCTGGTGAATTTGTTCTGCTAATATATTATTGAGGTTTTTTGAATCTACATTCATCCAGGATATTGGCCTGTAGCTCTCTTTTCTTGTTGTGTCTTCGGCTTCGGAATCAGAATAATACTGATTCCATAAAATGAGCTCAAAAGTATTCTCTTCAACTTTTTGGGGTGGTTGAGAAATATTGGGATTAATTATGCCTTAAATGGTTGGCAGAACTCACCAGTGAAGCCATATAGTCCCCGGTTTTTTCTTTGATGAGTTATTTTACTTGGTGTCTGCACATTAGACAAAAGAGCTGTCTGTCCCAGTCTTCAGACAGAAGACACTCACCAATAGGCACAGGCATTGATCCTAGGAGCCTCTCAAGGGTTCATTCTAGTCCAACTTGCTGTCTTTGTTCCTAGTCTCCCCCAGGTGTCTTCAGTATGCTAGATCCCATCACTGCTCTAGGACAAAACAGACTGAAGCCAGTTAGTTCCTCAAGGCAGTCACCAGAAAAGTTGGATAGCTAGACACACTATCCGATTTTTTCTCTGCTTAGACAGAAGCTAGGATCTAGGGTGTTTAACCTGTACCCTCTAAGCTGAGTCAGGGAGGTGGGCCATGTTGACTATTCGCGCAGGAAATCAAACCACCATCTTTGTTTTCACTGGCTCCAGGCAGAGTCTGTGGAGTTCTCTTCATACTTCAAAACGAGTGAGACAGAAGCCAGTTGTTTGGATATCCCTGGGAAAATGTGAGGCACTGGATGTGTCAGCCAACTCTTTGGTGCTCAGGCAGGAATTAGGATCTATAGCCTTTTATCTTCTCACATGTGCTGAGCCTGGGAGAGGGGCTGTGCTGCCAGGCCAAATACATTCTCTTTTCTTCTTACCTTGGATCAGCTATATCAAGCCAGGTTCTCTCAGCACCCGTAGACTAGCAAGATGGAAGTCAGTACTCTGGAAGTCCACAGAAAAATGGGGTATTGGACAGGTGGACTAACTCTGTCTAGCTCTAGGAGGATGCTGGTATCTGGGAGGATTCCTTTGGGTCACGTTGTGCTCTGCTAAGGGTAGGGATTCTGGTGAGAGAATTTCTCAAATTCCCATATCTGTTTGGATGTGCCTGGTTTTGTGCTCACCTGAGGTGCTCGAATAGTCCCTGCATATCTTACAATGTGATTTGTCTGTGAATTATTGTTGCACCAGTGTTTTTATGAGGAAAAAGAGGTTCTAGGGGCCCTGGCTAGTGTACCTCAGTAAATTGAGTGCAGGCCTGCAAAGCAAAGGATCGCGGTTCGATTCCCAGTCAGGGCACATGCCTGGGTTGCAGGCCAGTTCCCAGCAGGGGACTCACAAGAGACAACCTGTACATTGATGTTTCTCTCCCTCTCTCCTTCGTTTCTCCCCTAAAGATAAATAAATAAAATCTTTTTAAAAAAAGGGGTTCTAGGGCTTCATATTTAACCGTATTGCTGATGTCATTCTTTCATCATGCTGTCTACCATATGAATGTATGTTGAACATTAACAATGCTAATACATGTTCTTTATTGAAAAGTATAATACAGTCTTCCTTAGGAGATGACAGAGTCTATTTTTACAGTGAGCAGAAATAAAAATTCACAATGGAAAGAACTTAAGTTTGAATTTTGTTCTTCCATTAATTATATGAACTTGGGAAACTCATTCTGAAAATAAATAATAAATAAATATTTTTGCAGTGTCCAGTGTTATTGAATTTTTAAAAATCCCCTTTCTTTGTTGATTTAAAAATCCTTGTAGAAGTACTCTAATTTATTTCATGGCATCATGTCTAACTTATGTTTATTTTCACCTCAAGCAGAAAAATACATCCTATTACATTTTGAGCTTATATTGTGCTGTTTTCTTAACACATACATCTCTTTAACAGTCCCCTAAATTATTCTCCCTCATGTTTACACAAAACAAAGTATGGAAATAGAGTTCTAGAATAATAGTACTCAAAAATATCACAGATTATTTATTTCAACTGTCATCTAAAACATTGGGAATCTATATTGCAAGTATATTCATTTCTTTTGAGACTTTGAGACTTTTTAATCCTTTGAATAAATAATATTTATCTGCTATCTTTTGGAATGAAGCCAGAATTCTTATGATGTAAAAGTCTCCAAATGTAATGTTTTGACTTAATAGTTTTTCTTTGGAGTATAAATAGGATTTTTTTTCTAATTCCATCTATTCACTGGTTATTGATGGCCTAGAAAAGACCTCGATTCACATACACATATGTATAATTTTCACCATGAAATTAGGAAATATAAATACAGGGGACTGGTGAAAGTAGGTTTACAGTTTTTTTTTTGTATGAATATAATAGAATAATTCAATAATAATAAAAGAATAAACACTGTGTTTTGCATACAACTGTAAACCTACTTTTTTTTATTTTTTCTTTTTCAAGATTTTATTTATTTATCTTTAGAAAAAAAGGGAAAGAGAGAGGGAGAGAAATATCAATGTATTGTTGCCTCTCATGTGTCCTCTGGTGGGAACTGGAACTGGCCTGCAACCCAGGCATGTGCCCTGACTGGGAATCGAACCACGGTTGTTTGGTTTGCAGGCCCGTGCTCAATCCACTGAGCTACACCAGCCAGGGCTGTAAACCTACTTTTGCCAACCTCTGTATCGTACTGTTTGAAAGGTTATCTACTAAACTGTTACTTTTAACTATTACTTTTAGTATTGATAGTTTTCAATTTTTCCCTTTTATGACTAGATATGTAACAACTTTAAATACTGAAAATTTTGGCTCCTCTTAATATTTGAGATTAATTTTTCTATGAATTTATTTCACATAACCGTGAAAATATTTGTGTGTTTTAACACTGTGCAAAATAGTAAAAACTGGAAGCAGTCCAAATAATGTGCATCAAAAAGAGTGGTTATAATAATTGGAAAAAATTACATATTTCTGTATTCCTGACTTGAGAAGATATGCCAGAAATAATCATTATCTGAAAAGTTGCAAAATATGAGCATTACATATTTAATCTTTTCTGACCAAATTGCTTTGGATTTGCCCTTTAGAAGTTTAAAATATTCTACAAAACAGCCATTTCTGCTAGACAGCTTCCATATATCCATGATTTAATATAGATGGGTAAAATCTGTGATTACAGAATATTATCATGGTCTAAAATTGTTTGAAAATATCAGTTAATATGTCATGCAGTTGGGAATTCAGATGCTATTCCTATCAATTATTCCAACTTCCTGGTTGTAGAAAAATAAATATCTTTCTAATCTCTAGAGCGTATGCCCCAAATCTGCATTCATACACTAAAACCCTTAAATACTTATCTGTGTCTTGCATCTCAGATTGGTACTCATTTGGGGTGGAAAGTGAAAGTTTACTTTCTCTGCTTTTATAGGAGGTATTTTCCCCAAGCCATTTTGATAATACTTGGAGCATTAAGTACTTTAAACCTGATACACTGAGAGATAAGATGACCCTTCAGAAGGCATTTCACTAACGGAGAAACTAGAGGGTTTCAGGATAAAATGTTCTTGCTTTAGCACCAGAGAGACTTATGGAAAGAAGTGCGAATCTCCTAGAAGTCCTCAGAGAATAATTGTGCACACTATCACCTTCTATTTATATGGCTCCATAGGACTGGGATTTTTTTATTCAGCCAAATACAACTTATTATTGATGATATTTTAAACTTATTGACTATAGACAAATGTGGAAGTAGTAAGAAATTCAATTCAATATACTCCAAAGTGCCTACAGCTAAAATTCTAATGAACTCTTTTTGATTATCACTGAACATGCATTATTTTTATTTCCTTCAGCATGCAGCAAAGTCAATAGACAAATAGATTTCCAAAAAATAATAGCAGAGATGACGACCTTAAAAACTAAAAATCAGTGGGCTTTCAAAAGTTTATTTACTTAAAAGTGAAATTTTTTAATGTTTTCAATGAAATTATAATTATAGAGATCCACTAATGTTGCCATTTTTCGACAAGTTTGTGCTGGTGTTTAATTAAATATATTTCCCATTTAAATATACACTTACATTTAAAAATAAAAATGATTCAGTCTTTCACTCTCAAGTTCTGATATTAATATATTCAGGAAAGAGCTTAATACTAACACTGCTCCCATACTTTAGCTCCCAAACAGATTTTGCAATATAGAGTCTCCTAACCTATGTTTAAATAAACTGTTCCTCTTCAGTGTGCTAAGCTACAACTGTCAACAGCCAGATGGGACCTTTAGCTGAACAAACCAGCTTAGGTTTGACGGTCAATAAAAAAGTTCATTGTAAGTGGGAGAGGAATTGCTTCAAAAGGGAAATTTAAACAAAAAAGTGATTGTTTTCCATAGAAAAGTTACCAGAATGCAAGGAAAGAGAACATTGACACTTGGAAGAAGAGTGCCCATTTCCATCACTGAGGCTCGTGGGGATCCCATATAATAAGAAATAAAGAGACACTCATTTTGTATCTCTCAGACATTTTGTAACAAAGACAACTTGGCTATACTTTTAATTTTTCCTTCAATGTATATTTGTTAAGTACTTATTCTTTGCCAGAATTTGTCACAGAAATAAAAAAACACTTGGATAACCAAAACCAAGGACTACATTCAAGAAGTTCCCACGGTTCAGTGCACAAGGTAGATTTATAAACGATCATTTCAAACACGTGGAAGGTTTAACTATTGTCCTCATACTTCAGAGAGGAATAGAACAAAAAGGGGAATAATCCATTCGATAGTGACAGGGTGAGAGTGGTAGGAAAGGTTTTACCAAAAAATAAAATAAGCATTTTGAGTCTAACAATACTTTGGCAAAAGCTAACAAAAATGAACACTACAATTCCTTAATATGTGCTAAGTGAAATAATTATCTCATTTCGTGTTAATAATTGCTCTGTAGAGTAGGTAGTGCTATTATTATTTTAGTGATGAGGAACTAAGATGGGGGTTCTGCAGACAGAAAACGGTGGAGTTGAGCTCTACACACAGCCATCTTGCTTCTTAAGCCATTGTTCCAGCTGCTTCCCTCTGCTGGAAGGCACATTTGCAAAACACAGGTGTGTGAAGCACAAGCACTTTTGGAGAACTAAAAGTAATTCAGCATATCTGAAGCAAAGATTGTACTCCAGAGAGTGAAAGGGAGTAGGATTGGACAGAAGGATTAGAGCTCAGACCAAGTGGGACCTTGTGGACTATGCACACAGAGGAATATAGGACTGAGGGAAGAATAAAGGATAAACTCACCATGGCTAAGATAACTGAATGATGGAGGCCTATAGAAAGCAGAAGCCCCAAGGACAGAGAGATAAGGAATGGATCTAAAGATGGCGAGAAACAGGGGAAAGAATTTGGGGATGTATAAATGTTAGGGAACAAAAGTGGGGTTTGGCCGACTGCTGCTGAACACCATCATAAGCCAAAGATTGGTGGGGAAGGAAAAGGATCTTTATTAAAATGTCGTACCATTTGGGAGAACAGGGCACTCTGTGGCTCCAGGCTCCTCTCTTCAGCAAAACACGGGGAAAAAAAAACCTTGTTCCTCAAAGGACTGAAACCCAAAACCATGCCCAGATATCCCGCTCCATTCTTACTTGTTCTTTGGAGCACAAGGCTACTAAGCAGACAGCTCTCCAGCTTCAGGCTCTCTCCCTGTCCACGCTGTGGGGCCAGCACCACCATCACCACACCACGACTACTTCCCATGCCAAGGGCCCAGGCTGCT
>PVKM010021629.1:0-22413 GCA_004027735.1 Carollia perspicillata | reverse complement strand
AAGTGAACTTGTTTTTTATCCTCACCTGAGGACATTCTTTCATTGCTTTTAGACAGAGGCAGAGAGAGAAATATCGATGTGAGAGAGAAACACGGATTGGTTGCCTTCTCATACATATCCACACTGGGGATCGAACCTGCAACCTCGGTATGTGCCCTGACCAGGTTTCAAACCCTTGACCTTTTGGTCTACAGGATGACACTCCAACCAGCTGAGCCACACCAGCCAGGGCAAAGCTAAGCACACGTCATGGCATTCAGGGTAGGGTGGACCTTAAAGACAGGATTTGGTTCAGTGCAGGGAGGGGGAAGGCCTTCCTACTGTAGGCAGCAATGGTCTTTGGTCATGGTTGACCAGTTGAGTACCATGTTCCATATAATTTACACACGGTGTGTTGCAGGATCGTATTGCTGTTATTTCTACTTTCATCCCTATTACTGTTATCCCTTATTATCTACGGGAGCCAGACTCAAACATGAATAAATATTGATGTCTGCTCTATAGTTTTCCCAGTACATTTTGGGGATATACTGCTGCCATTTGATCTGAATGGTGTGAGCAAGAGAATAAGGGAGAAGAACCCTTTCATTCTATTTAACAGGATCCCTCCACCAAATACAGAGCTTCTCTTTTCTCCTCTGATGGGGTATACTCTTCCAAAGTTTGAGCCCTTTTGGCCACATAGATCTGTGCCCCCTGATTGCAGTAGCTGCATAACCTTTTGGGAGAGAGTTTTATCAGGAAATAAGGGGATACCAGGAAGAGGCGATTTAACCATAGAAATCGTATGGCCGCATGATACTGAGACATCCTGTGAAAATGCCCGTGTTTGCCAATCACAGCAAAGGGAAACGTGTGATTGTAGACCGTGTTTTGGGGCCTTACCAGACACTGGCTTGTCTGCGAGCGCTCCCGTGGAATGGCTTTGCCCTCCTGTTCCAGCAGAGAGCCCTTGCCCAGGGCCCCGCTCGGCGGGACCAGCCTCCGAGTCAGTTCTTTAGGTAGTCTTCAGTAAAGCACAAATGCCTTTTAAAAATCTGTTGTCTCTACTCCTGTAATTTTTGATTCCCTTAAAATTGTTTTTACATTTAGTATTTGACAAATTTCTATATTTAACCTCTTCCTTTTTATTCTCTGTTTCTGTTTGGAATCTCAGCTAAAGTCACCCCCCAAAGTTGTCCGTCCCAGTTTAAGTGACGCTCTTTCAGGGATTTTGACCTCCTACGCTGGGTTCCATCCTCTCACTGCACGCTCTTTCCAACACCCTAAGCCGCTTCATTCTGAACTGTCTGCTGTCCTGCTCAGACCCTAAGCCGTGCAGGGACCCAGTCTATCCCGTGTGTCCCCAGTTCTTGGCACGGTATCTGCACTCGATAGACCCTATTTGTTAAATTGAATTGAATTTTTATTCCCTTTCATCCCACTTTGTTTCTAATGCTTTGCAGTGAAAGGCAAGCTATGCAGAGCATATTTCAGCTGGGAGAAGAAGGACATTAAATTGGATTTAGAAAATTACATTTTGGCATAAGGTGTTCCAAGTTGGGCAGGTGATTCTCCCGGTGGGTAATCAAGAGCTGGCCTGTGGACCCACAGGCCACTAGGAGAAAGTCATCAGATCTCCTGTAGTTCTTTTTCTGGAAACTCTGCCCAGTGCCCTGATGTGATGCACATTTTCCCAGCCTGCTGGGTGGAGAGCCCTAACCCCTGAGGACAGTTCTGGAAATGTCAGAGCGGGGAGCTTCCAAGGTTCTATCAAAGAGTTGCCGCTGAGTAACCTCGTTGAAGGTTTACCATTCTTGGAATTCTTCCTGGCTATTTCCAGGGACCCTGTGCTCTTTGGCTTTCTCTACCATGTCTGTCTTGCTGGCAGGTCCTGTCTCCTTTTCTGGCCCATGGGTGACGATGTACCCTGAGGCCCAGCCCTCCATCCTCTGTTGTTCTGAAGTCTTTCTTGTCTGGGGATGAATCCTACTCTGAAACTTTCATGTCTGGTTCTGCATAAACTTACAACTCCATCTCAGGGCCCTTCTGCTGGGGCACTGGTCTGTGACTCTTTCTGCCTGGGAGGCATCGTTCCTTGGGAGTCTGATTGTCACCTCAAAGTAAATGTGCCTTTATAAGCCTTATCTTCTCTCCCCCGGCATTCTCACGTGGCAGAGGTGCTCAGGTCTCAGCACCCCTAGAATCTTCCTATGCCTTCCACATGCCTGCCCCTCCTCTCCTGCCTCACTCTGGTACTTTCCCAGGCACGCCTGGTTCTTGGTAGTGCCCCTGGAATCCATTCTTTTCTTTCCCCTTATCACCCAGCTCCTCCTCTTTCACAACTGCACTCTCTGGAGCAGTGACTTCCAACTGGTATGCCACCAGAATTTTTAACACATGCAATACCGGACTGTGCAGTCAGGGGCACTGACCTCTTTTCCCTTCCAGGGTGTCCAACCTGTGGCCCACGGGCCACTAGCAGCCCAGGATGGCTGTGAACACAAAATTGGCCCAACACAAAATTGTAAATTTACTTAAAACATTATGAGATTATTTTTGTGATCCTATGTCAGAATGTATTTAATGTGTAGTCTAAGACAACTCTTCTTCCAGTGTGGCCCAGAGATGCCAAAAGGTCAGAGACCCCTAAATCAAATTAGAAAATGACAGTAGTCAACACAATAGCTGTCCAGTGTGAATGGATCAAAATTAGGCCTGTTTTTGTCAGATCAGCAAAAATACATATTTTTTTGGTGTGCCAGAGAATTTTACTAAGTAGTCTATGTGTGCCATGAGACTAAAAGGTTGAAAATCACTTTTCTAGAGCACTGCTCTCTGTCCTGGATTCCTCTGGTTTGCGGGCCAATCTACATTGCCACGTGCCTCTTTGTTTTTTATTTTTACCTGTTATTTTCATACCTCATTTCCCCAATTAGAGAAGTAGCCTCTTGTGGGCAGAGACGAGGAGCTGTTTCTCCTCCTGCCTCTGGCAGCAGGCACAGCACACAGTAGCCATCTGGCAGAGTGCACTGATGGTGGTGACCTTGAACCCAGGGAGCCCTCCTCTTAGCTTCTGTCCCTGGGACACCAGGGCCTTAAGTTGACATTGTGAAGCATGAGATGTGAGGCAAAGGGAGGGATTAGGTTAGCAAGAGCGTTGTGATTTCTTAGTGAACAGAGGCCTCTCTAAAATTTGGAAAATTAGTGCTGTTTGAGTGTTTGAAGAAACGAATGCCTTTTCCGTATGGCTCTTCATTGTTTTAAAACTATTTTCTTCATAATTATTATCCACTGTTATCCTGCAACAAGCTTGTGGAGAAGCATTACTATTACCATTTTATAGAAGATAAAACGAAGTTTGGAAGTATAGTTTGACCAAAGCCATAGAGCCCAAAGGTGTCTGAGGCATGTCTCCAGCCCTACTCTTCCCATTCCCGGTCAAATCAGTCCAAGTAAAGCATGGAGTTAAACACTAGGAAGATGTACTTTTTGATGTTTGTCCTAGAGAAGTGTGAAATCTATTGAGCAGTAGTAAACAAATTAACTCTTGCTACAAGATTCGAATTAAGTAAAGGTGAGTAAGGACACAGACCAAATGCTGTGGGCGCAGGAAGGTAGGAGTGATGAATCAATTCGGTCTTTGTACCGAACAACAACAGCTGCTCTGGGAAGCTTTTCATCAGCGAGTGATTATGAGGTATGGAAGAAAGCAGGTGTGGGTGTCTGCAGGCAGCAGAATGGGCAGGAGGAGGAAGACAATGCCATTTCCAGCATGTTCTTGGCTCAGGGAGACGTGCAGTGGCGATGGCTCCGGGGCGGGTGATGACCACATTGGGGTGGCATGGCACTTGGGGATGGGAAAGGCCGCGGGCCTAGCAAGCCAGGCTGGCTTATTTGACTTCACTTAGCTCCCAGGGTAGCCTGGCGTTTTTGTGGGTGTCTGCAGTTTTGATGACAAAGCAGGATGAACATGATAAAGACTGAGCTTGTCTCTTTGCAAAATCAAGACTCTGAAAAGATACCGTGGTGACGCAATCAGCCTGCCAGCTTGCTCTCATGGCCTCTGCTTATTTTCCAAACTTTTTTTTTCCATTTTTCCAAATCCCCCAAATGTTATCTCCCTGCTTCATCTCTTTATTTTTCAACCTTTGTGAGCCTTCTTAAGATTTTTATTTAATTAGATGCTTATTCCAGACTCTACATTATGGCAGTCTCACGGATTTGGGAATAACTTGATTCCACATGTTTCTAATTTATTTATACTCAACTCATCAAAATGTTCCCCCCACCTCCGTTGATGAGGTAGTTAATGGCTAAGATGTTTTGTAAGCCTTAGAGTTGGCCTCTTACAACATTTTTCTCTTTCCTTTAGTCATACAAACCCATAACCTGTGGAAACTGCATCTATTCCATGAACCCTTGGTGGGCTAAGAAACTTCAGTGCATCTCAAAGTCGATGCCCACTCAGAGCCTCTTTGCATTTCCTTTCCTCCCTCTGTCCCCCTCTTTCCCCTGCCTGCGGATCCCCCACATGGGCAAACAACAGCTAGACATTGATTTCTGGCTGCCACTCACCCACAGTGCAGTCTGTCTTTAGTCTGCTTTCATCACGAAGCACAGCGAGTTCATTATAACCCCCTCATCTGTTTTCCCTGCAATTAAAAAAATGATCCTCACCCAAGGATATGTTTATTGTTTTTAGAGAGAAAAGGGAGAAAGCGGGGAGAGAGAGAGAGAGTGAGAGAGAGAGAAACATCAATAGGTTGCCTCCTGTATGCTCCCCAACTGGGGATTAAACCCGCAACCTAGACTTGCGTCCTGACCAGGGATTGAACCTACAGCCTTTTGGTGTATGGGACCATGTTCTAACCGACAGAGCCACCCAGTCAGGGCTTCCCTGCAGTTTTTAAAAATTGACTTGCGTCCATCTGGTGTTCCACCAACTTTATCCTTATTTTAGGCTGATGCCTAATCTTGGGGAGGGCTGTGCTTCAGGACACGAACTGTTCTGTGAATTTTTATACAAGCCTGCAAAACCGCAGCAGTGGTTTCTGGAGCCCTGATCGTCCTAGGGGGCTGCCTGGCCAGGTTGGCCCTTCCAGCGAGTCTCTTTAGCTCTCCGGTTACTCTTAGTCTCGGTACATATCTGTAAGGGCACTTGAAGGCCTCTGGCAAAACCAAGCAGATTCTGGTGTTACTGGATGTTGCTCTGCACGTGAGCGCACAGATGAAGATACACATGCATAGTTCACAGGGAGGTCTGCTTTCTTGATAAGGTAATTCATCCACTTTAATTTGGCACACTCAGAGAGTATCGGGCAACAAAAATGAAAGGAGAGAAGGAAAGCAAACTAAGAGCAATTAAATACCCAAAGGGCACTTGATGTCCGTTAATGTATTCAATCCCCACAGTAACGTACGAGGGAGAACTATTATTGGCCCTAGTTTTAGAAGAGAGAGTTGAAACTAAGGGAGTTTTGGTAACCTGCTTAAGGTCACCCCACAAGTTACTGGTATTCTTTCCACTACCCAAAACTACCAGCCAATTCACATGGATAATTGAGCCTATGGGAATAATTGAGTGTAGGCAGTTTTATGACGTTTCCCAGGAAACAGCCAGAGCTACCCAGTTGTTCCACCAAGTCTCTTTCAGGTTAGCTGAAGACATCTGGACCCATGTCTGTGTGCTGTATGTCCCGTGGAGAAAATATGTTTCCCTTTGAGGACTTTTTCTCATCCAGGGAAACCAAGAAAAGTCACTCAGGGTGAGATCTGGTGAATAGGAAAGGCAGTACGTGAGAGTCATGCTGTTTTTGGTCAAAAACTGCTGACCACTGAGTGTGGTGTGGGCGGGTGTGCTCTACATCACCCATTATGGAATCGGCAAATGTGTTGAAAGAATCTTAAAAAAAAAGTTCATTGAAGCCAAACTCAGCCTCTCACAACAACACCAGCTGGTACACTGACATGGATGGGTTCCTACAACACTCATCTAGTGGGAGAAGCCTGTGCTACAAGGCGCCCACCCTCCAGAAGATAATTCCAATTTTGGGGGTCTCCCCTCATATGTTGATCACACATTCCTGGAACATAAGCCAGTCAGGCAGGCAGCATGGAAATCCTTACCCACTCAGACTTTTGGCCTCTCTCCGTTGACCGGAAACAACGTGGGTGTGGAGAGTCCATTTTGGGGCCTGGTATGTTGGAGGAATGGAAGAGAAGCCCACAGGAGATGTGTAGGAGCAAAAACTCCTCTTTGGGGATTCTGCTCTGAAATTGAAGTGCAGCTGCAGTGGAGTGGACTGGCTTCTGAGGGGAAGGAGTTACAGTGAGACGCGCCTATGGGCAGCCCAAGCACGTTTACCTCTGTGAGCTCACAGTCGGCTTCAGAGTAAGTGCGACGGAAAACGCATGGTTCAGCCTACCGCAGTCCCATGTCTCCCCAAACTCCCCAGCTTGTTTGTCCTTTGGCATCAGCCTTCCGCTAATGTACTCAGGTTTTCTGATCCCAAAAGGATTCTCAAGACAGCCAAACACTTGGCAGGGAACTACTTCTGGAGATAGGATACGCACGGTTATGTGATAGCCATCCTGCAGCAAAACATTGGTCAGGGGGATTGGTGGAAGAAAAACACTGTTAGAAAATGCATTCTCTGTGCTCATGTTTACACTGCTTTTGTCAACCAGAAATACGTTTGCTTAAACAACATCTTTGCTTTAGTTCAGTCACAACTCCCTCCCAGTAGCAGATAATGTGCTCGAGTTTCACAAGTGTACGCACATGATCCAAGGGCAGCAGGCAGCCGTCTTCAGTCAGCATTTTCACACAGTGAGAATTCTCAGGAAAAAAGAAAGACACACTTAAAACATGGTGTCATACGTCATCTGCCTTCTCAGGAGCTGCAGTACCCCCTGGTGCATGCACTAATTTATAAATCCTTCCCCATTTTTAAAACCTAAATTTGACTTTTAGTTAAAGTATGAATGCGTGGCTGGACTACCTCATGGCACTTCTGTGCAAATATGAAATGGGTGTGTGCAAGTGTTATGTGAAACTGAAGCTCTGGGCCAACCAACACTGGTTTGTTGGAAATCAGGTCACACACTAAAACAAGAAAAGACAGCTGGCCACAGTGTATTTTCTCTCACTTGTCTGTGCCCCATTGGTTTGCCGTTAGGGAGACTCAGGGCTTCGCAGACCCACGTGGCCCAGCCTGGCTCCTCCTCTAGCCCAGCCGTGCTCGTTCCTTCCATCCAGAGGTACGGACCCCACACCCCAAGCTCACCCGGTGCCTCAGCGTGATTCTGTGCATTTCCGGTGGTGGTCGTCCTGGCGCCCCCAAAGGCCAACAAGCCTCACAGTGGCCTTGTGTGTGTGCCTCCAACCGCAGAGGGTGCTCTGGGCTGGTGGGAGGGAGTGCAGTTTAGTCGCAATTTGCCTCACAACATCGGGTCAAGAGTCCTAGAACTGTAGGCTTTGGTGATGGGTGTTGCCTTAAATCACTGTCATTCATCAGATTTTCTTGTTTTTGTTTCTTTAAATGAAGGTTTTCTTTAAGGTGAATCTTCATGGGCCCAAATTGCACGAATATTCAAAAGTGATTTTAAAATAACAGCAATTGCTTTCGGCCTACCAGAGGACAGTATCATCAAAAGAATTGTCTCTCCCCGAATTAATCTATGAAGTTAATGTAATTCTAATAACATTAAGTGGGGTTTGTTTTCTCAGAGACTAGTGAGATGATTCTAAAGTTTAACTGGAAAAATAAATTAATGACAATAGCCAAGAAATTTTTGTAAAAAGAATAAAGAAGGGGGACTTACTCTACCCAATAACATAACTCCATGGAAACAAATCCATCATAGTAGGCTCATGTATGAGCTCCATAGAACAGGGTTCAGAAAGAGACACATGTATACATAATATAACCTGACTATTTTTAGGGCCCCATATGGCCCAGTGTATGCACAGAATTATATTCAAAGACAACAGAACTCTGACTACAAAAGCCTTGAACATGAAGATCTTTAGTTTTTCTTAAAGAAGTACGTTCATGACGTTTACACAGCACACCCCTTAAAATGCATTCCAGAAATCCTCTGTAAGCAGCCGCCTCTCTCCCCAGGGCTGCAGACTCATGGCCGCCTCTACACCCCATGCTCTCGCCTCTCCCAGCCTCTCCTCCCCTGTCACCTGTGCCTTCACGCAGCAGCGTCCTAGTTGCCTTCTCTATGATGACCACCTCCCCAGGGGACAGCCCTACACAAGGGTCATTCTTTTCCCAGTTTGTATTTCTGGAGGGTAGGAGATTCTCAGAATTCTGGTGACCAAAATTCCCCAGCAGACTCCCAGAATTCTGATGCTCAGACATTCCCAACCTCATTGCTTTGGGAACTTACAGTATCTTAAAGCTGGCAGTTAAGTCACTGGACTAGTCTTCATGTGGTTTTGGGATTGTTTGCTATGCATCTAGAAAAAACACAGTGGTATTTACATTTTACAAAACAAACACTTGGTACTATGTGTGCCAATAGATTAGCACATATATTACTGTATTTGGAACATATGTATGTTTTTATATACAGAGGAACAATTAGGAAGTTTATCTCTCCCATTTTGGATTGAAAGCTGGGAGGGAAGACTTCTACTTTATGTATTTCTGAATTCTTTTACATTTCTTTAATAATAAAATTGTGTTACTTTGGCAATAAAACAAAGTAGCAGTTAAAATATTTGACTGTCTTTTGTCTTAACTTATATTCAGTTAAAATTCACTATTTTAGGGTATGGTTATGAGTTCAGACAGAGGTGTAAAACTGTATAACCACTAACACAATCCAGGTACAAAACAGCCTCATCACTTCACCCCCTGCCGACCTAATTCCTTTGTAGTCCAGATTTTCCCTTATTCTTGACTTCTGGCAACCACTGATCTCTTCTCCACCCTTGATTTTGCCTTTTCCAGCACGTCATATACATGGAATTACACCGCCCTTCGAGTCCGGCTTCCTCCGCGCCGCACAGTGCAGTAGACTCATCCGTGTTGTTGCAAGGATCAGCAATGCGTCCCCATTTTGTTCCTGAACAGTGGGCCACTGCACTTGTGTACCACGGTTTCTATCCATCCCCCGTCGAAGGCTATCTGGAGTGCTTCCAGTGTCTGTTAATTACTAATAACACCACTGTAAACATCTGCATATAGGTTGCTGTGTTTCCTTTTGACTTGGATTAATGCCTAAGAGAGGGGGTTGCTGGATAATACAGTAACATACAGTTTAACTTTATTAGAAACTGCCAAACTGCTTGCCAAAGAGGCTACACCCTTTTGCATTCCGACCAGCAATGTGTGAGAGTTCCAGTTGCTCTGTGTCCTCATCAGCACTTGATGATGTCAGTTGATGAAAAAGGTTCCCACTTCATCTTGCTCCGAGCCTAGTCTTCCCATCATTCCTTTAGCTGCTAAGACCAAAGGCCCAGGCATCACAGGGCACTCTCTCCCAGGCTGACAGTCAGTCCTTCCACAGATTCTTTCACCCTCAACTGTAAAGCGCACCCCGAGTCTGATTGTCTCTCCCTGCTGCACCTGCTACCTCTCTGGCCCGCACTGTAATCGCCTCTGGGCCAGAATATTGCCTTGCCTCCTAGCTTCTCTCCTTCTACCAGTAGTCACAAGGATCTTAAAGTCATAAATTAGACCATGTTCTTCCCCAGCTCGAATATCACCAATGGTTTTGTTACTTGCTGAATAAAATCCAAATTATTTGTTCCAGCCCACAAGACCCTCTATGATCTGACTGCAGCAGGTTTCTCCACATTTTTGTCTCCTGTGATTTCCCCCCTGGCTCACTCTGCTTTCTGCTCTTCTTTGAACCCAAGCTCACTCCACTGCGGGGCTTTGCATGAGTTGCTTCTGTGCCTGGAATATCCTTCCCTGTGTTTCCTCGAGGCTCTCCTCTCCACTGAGTCACTTGTCACCTGCTGAAATATCACCTTTCCATCGAGGCCTTTCCTTGATTCCTCTATCTGAATCGCCGGCCCCACCTTCACAGTCTGCTACATTTTTTAAAAGATTTTATTTATTTATTTTTAGAGAGGGGAAGGGAGGGAGAAAAAGAGGGAGAGAAACATCAATGTGTGGTTGCCTCTTGAGTGCCCCCTACTGGGGACCTGGCCAGTAACTCAGGCATGTGCCCTGACTGGGGATCAAACCAAGTGACCCTTTGGTTCTCAGGCTGGCACTCAACCACTGAGCCACACCAGCCAGGGCACAGTCTACTACATTTTTTCTCCATAGAGTTTGTCACTCCCTGGCACTGTATATTTATTTCTTTACCCTCTACCTCCCTGACTGAAATGTAAGTTCCATGATGGTGGGACTTTGTAGTCATCACTGCTATATCCCCAGCCTTTAGAACAGAGTATAGACCATAGTAGATGCTCAATAAACATTTATGGCAAGACTGTGAATACAGGATTAGATTAAGACCCACAGATTCCTTTCACCCTGTTTTACCCCTACTGCTTCTCTAGAGGTAATAACTATAAATCGTCTGGTGACCAACTTCCTGAACTTTTAAAAACACATTTATAAAGGCCAACACGATTTTTTTATGATAATGCAAATTGTTCTATTTTTAAATTTTCTCTCAATAATATATTTTAGACATTTTATAATGTTAGTTTATATGTAAGTTTATCTGTCAGTGTATATAAGTATAGATAGTTATTTTTAACAGTTACATTGTAGCACATGCATAGATGGACCACAATTTATTTAACCATTTTCCTGTTGATAGATATGTGGATGATTTCCCTCTTTTCACTATTATCAACAAGGCTGCAGTGAATATATTTGTACATAAATCTCTTTGTGCCCATAGCGAATGGGTCTCAAATTCTGGAATCACCCGGTCAATAATTTGATAAATACTGCTTTGTTGGTCCTTCTGAGAGGTTATACTATTTTTGCACACTCATCAACAATATGTGAGTGCCTGTTTCCTCATATCCTTGCCAACACTAAAAATTACCACGCTTCCAAAATATTTTCCAATGTTAGGCAAAATAAAATTTTTTAACTTTCCTATAAAAGAGAAAGTCGAAACTCAGGTGATTAAAAGCCTCACTCAAAAGTAGGCAACTAGCTACTTCCTGTACTGATAAGCTCTTAGGTTTAGTTAGCCTGCTTAGTAAAGAAAGACAGTTTTGCCCTGGCTAGGTTGCTCAGTTGGTTAGGGCATCGTCCCGTACACCGGAATGTTATGAGTTCGATCCCCAGTCAGGGTACATACCTAGGTTGTGGGTTCGATCCCCGGTTGCAGCGTGTATGGGAGGCAACTGACCAATGTTTCTCCCTCACATCAATGTTTCTCTCTCTTTCTCTCCCCCTCTTCCTCTCTCTAAAATCAATAAACATACCCTTGCGCAAGGATTAAAAAAGAAAGACAGTTCCTTTGGAAGAAATGACAGAACTAAAGGAGTAAAGTGATAACTGGAGAGAAGGAACATCTGCCTGTGTCAGAAAATTTCAGAACCTTCTTTCAAGTCGTAGCATTTCATACCATACAATGGCAGGTGCCAAATCACTGTCTCGGTGTCCTCATTTTCCTGCTATAAAATATCGTTTCCAGATGCCTTTTTTTTTCTTTCTTAAAAAGAACCTACAATGCAAAACCTCAAGTGTTAGCACTGGCTGGAGAATTACTGGAAGTCGTGGCCCTTGGTGATTTACTGTTCAACAGTGTTGTGGTTTTGACTGAGCCTTGCTAGAAGTAGAGTGGAAGAACAAGAGAAGGCATCTGTTTTGATAGCTATGACCGGGTCCAGAACAGGAGCACACAAATGAATAAGAAGAGAAACGCCAACGCAGAGCAGAGAGGGAACATGAGTAGCACCTCGTGATTCGTGCTGTTCACTGGTTTGACCCAGAGCCAGGGTGAGTGTTGCTGGCTCAGGTCCTTGCCTTGTCCTCCTGGTGAGTGGTCAGGGCTGGACTGAGGCCCAGAGGGAAGCCCCTGAGTCCCCTTGATTGTCATCAAGTAGCAAGATAGGCTTGGGCTGAGAGATGCTTTTGTGGCACCAACGAGTTAGAGTTTGAAGGATTCTTTGAAATGCTCTACTTTTACCTACTATATGAATGAGAAAACTGAGGCCCAGGGAGGTAACGTGGTTCACACAGGTAATGGTCGGGACACTTGAAACCCGATACTGTTGAATCACGAAAAGGAAGAGTTTAGTTGAACGTTAGAGACATACATGTTCTTGGGCAGAAAAGTACTCTTGCCTTGATATTCCTCAAGCAGGAATGTCACTTAACTAGCCTGTCTGCCACCCTGCTGTCCTCGGCCTGCATGGCAGACGGCATTAATCAGCTTCGGCTCTCTTTCCTCGGCCTAGCTCTGGCCCAGCCTGAGAATTCTCCTTAACACAGTGCTGTAGGCAGCTAGTCACGGTGCGTCGGAGTTCTCATATGAATTAAAATAGTTTTGCACCGGCCCCCCCAGTGACTCAAGTGACTCGGGATGGTGATAAGAGCATGGGACTTCAAGCCAGGAGAACGTGGTTTGATTCCTGAATCTGCTTGTACCAAACTCTGTGGTCTTGGGCAAGTCCCTCAGCCTTGATGGGACTGTCTCCGTGTCTCAGAGATGAGGGAGTTGAATTAAAGAACCTTTCAGCCTCCTTCCAGATGTGAGAAATGTTACGATTCAAGGTACATAGACTTCTCAGGAGGCACTCACAGTTACAACCGTGTATTTTTATAAAGACCACACAGGTGGATCTCAGGCAGTTTGTATATTACAGATCTATTTTAGCTCTCTTACCTGTGTGTTTCTAGTGTTTTGTGACTACTTCTCATCTGGTCAGTCCCATTCACCCACATCTCTGAAACCACAATTTAGGGATTCAAAAGAGAGAGAGGGTGGGGAGAAGAGTCACTTAGAACTGTAGGAACCTCTTGTCAGTGATGGGGGACTTGAATGTTCTCACACACCAGGCTGTGCAAATCTGCCTGTTTCCAGCCCACCCAGCCTTACAGCTCTCGACTTGCTTCTTCTGCCCCTACGACCTTCTGATCTGGAGGCCCTGCCAGTCAGTCTCAGCAAGTGGTCCTCCCAGGGCCCCTGGCCTCCATCCACCCCTGCTCCTAGGGTGACTTGCCTCCTTGTTTGTCTTCCAGGCCCCGCTTCCCTTCGGGCATATCCTGTCCTCTCGGTGATCACCCGGCAGCCCACAGTCATCTCTCCCCTGGTCCCCACCACCCCAGGAATCGCCCAGGCGCTGTCCCGCCACCCCGCTGCCGAGGCTGCCTGTGCAGAGGCCCCGGGTGGTGAGGCCCCAGGCAGCAGCGAGTCAGAGACGGAGCAGCTCACTCACCGGCAGAAGAAACCGCGCCGGAGTCGGACCATCTTCACTGAGCTGCAGCTCATGGGCCTGGAGAAGAAGTTCCAGAAGCAGAAGTACTTGTCCACCCCAGACAGGTGAGGACGCAGGGAGGGAGCTGTCTGCAATTAAGACCCTTGAGAAGGGGAGGCTCCTTTTGCTGTTGCAGTGGGACGCCTGGGCACAAGGACTGTTAGGGAGAAGTAGGGACCTGTCAGGATTCTAGTCCTTGGCTCACCTCACCTCAGCATTGGTTCAATAGCATCCAGCTCCCAGGGAATTTATCACACTGGGCCCCAGAGGAACCTGCCTGTTGCTGAATTGGTATTGCTCACCGTCTCTCTATGTTTTCGTTTAACTACTCCTGTGTAACAAGCAAGGTAGAGGTTAGTAGATGGCTGCCCAGGTTCTCAGCTGGGGAGCAGGTTTGGTTTATAAAGTCGCTCACACTTAGGCGCAGACGCAGTGGGACTAAATCTGGAACTGGGATCCAGGGTCTCGGTCTTCGCCTCACTCTCCAGCTCCTGCCTGGTCCAGTCTGCCACCTGGCTCCTGATGGACAGGCTGGGTTGATGGGGTTGGGGAGCTGTCAGATGTCTGGGTGAATTTGATGACTGGCAAGCCAGAACCACTTGGCTGAGGCCAAGGAGGACCTGGGCGACATTTCCTTCTCTAAACCCTTTTGAGATCCGGATGAGGGTGGCTGGGACTCCCAAGTTACTCACAGGCTTTAACGCCTCACCCTCTTTCTTTAATTTAGTATCTTAACTGAAACATGTCCATGAGTTCATGTCTTATCAGGTTCCCCAGACTCTCTCTGGACCTCACTGTGATCCTATTTTTATTGGGAGTGTTTTCCAAGAGAAAGGGAAGGAAATGCAAATACATCTCTTAAGCTATTTAGCAGCTGTGTGATAAAAATTCAAGTGAGGTCTACAAATCACTGAGGAAAAGAGAATTTGTTAATTGATTCAATTAGCTGAGCAAGCGCCATCAGCTATTTGCTGAGGGTCTTCTGTACCAGGCACTGTGGAAGGGATTACAGGTCCAGAAAGTACTAGACAGGAGTCCTGCTGCCCAGGAGGTCTCTGGGAAGGGAGTGACTGCCACACCACAACCCAGGGGGCTGGAGGCTGGTGCCGGTCTGGGACCGGGGGCAGTAGGACCGCAGGGATGTTGCAGAGTGTCACGGGGTTAGGGGGGGCTTCTCAGAGCAGGTACCATTTAAGAAGAGGCTTGATTGCAGGAGGGGGAGCCACGGAGGGGATGTCACACCAAAGGCACAGAAATACGATGCTGGGCACATTGAGGAAACTGCAAGGGGTCACTGGGGGCGTGATGGGAGATGCGGCTGCAGAAGTGAGAACTCATTTGCCTAGCCAAAAGATGTGCACTTCGCTGTTCAGGCTACCCATCAGCAGCCATTAAGAGATGAAAGTGACATGGCTGGACTTTAGAATCCTCACGTGGGTGGCACCATAAATGATTGATTAGAGAGGGATGACATAGAGCAGGTATACCAGGGAGTCTAGGGACAGTCCCAGGAGGTCCAAATGAAGGTGGTCACAGTGGGAATAGAGAGGGGAGAGAGTAGGTTGGAGAACAAATTTGGGATGGGATGGACAGAATTGGCATTGCCACAAGGAAGGGAAACGAGAGTTGTGCGTTCTGTGGCTCCTGGGTTGGGCCGCCAGGCACGCAGGGATACCCTTAACTGAATTTGGGAGGCTGAGGACAGAGTGGGTTTTGCGGAGAAAGAGTGAATCCTGTTTAGATGTGAGCAATTGGGGTGCCTTCGGGTGGACAGTGGAGACAGGTCTGTGAGTTGGGGATTAAGAGATTCGATCTCTAGGTGTTAAATGGCTATTGTGATGGTCCAGCATACAACGAAGAGCCTCATGTACTGGGGCGACCAGGTGGAGTGGGCACCATATTTTATGAGTCGTGTGGTGGTATATTCAAAGGCCTGCAATGTGCATGGGTACAATTTTAGGCTTACTTTCAAGAGGTCAAGCATTTTTTTTAAACAGAAGTGTTAGTTCCCATGAAGCCTCCTGGGGCTTCCTGCTACCTGCCCAGGCACCTCTCAGGTGACCTACACAGGGCTGATTCACTTGCCTGGGGAGGAGGACACCATCTGGCTGGCACTGAAGCTGCTGCCTTAACCTGCCCTCTCCGATGTTCCTCACCTCTGTACGTGACGGTGACCAGGGCCAGGAGCACGCCCTCCTCCCACAGCCCTCTCCC
The DNA here is from genome assembly GCA_004027735.1 of Carollia perspicillata. Taxonomy (NCBI): domain Eukaryota; kingdom Metazoa; phylum Chordata; class Mammalia; order Chiroptera; family Phyllostomidae; genus Carollia; species Carollia perspicillata. Next base: position 6,800 of record PVKM010021629.1, on the reverse strand, counting down.
TCTTCCTCACTGTTTGTTTCTCCAGTTTCCTAGGTGACTCCATTTAAGCGAATATGCAGGGAAGTGAGAATTTGTAACGGTGGCAGGTAATGAGAGAAAGCTGATGACAGTGAAGTGAGTTTCTGCAGGCAGAGTGAGTCAAGGGTGCATTTTTCCCAAGTGAGCTAATGCCATTTGCTAATGCAGTGGCAGAGCTGTGAACTGAACCTTCCCCTGAGGAATGTACCTGGTGGCCTCTGGCGAACTGGCTCCGAGGCACGGTGAGAGCCCACCTGTGTCAAGGGAGGCCTGGGAGACCGGAGTCTTTGGGGTTGACCCTTGGGCTCTTGGTTCTTAGTGAATGACTTGCTTCCTCCGTGGGGAGAGCTGAGTGCTCTTGGCACTGGGGTTTATTAGCTTGAGTCTGTTAATCACCTTCAACAAAACTGTCAGCTTGCAGTAGCCCTTTTACTGGGACAACCAGATACATGTGAATGCAGATCTAAGGCAGGGTCTGAAGGCCTTTGAAGGAGGACTGTTTTTATATTACTAGAGGTTTAAATTGTGCACGCTGCTCAGAGCAGGGGAGCAGCGGCATCTGGGACTGCCAAGAGTTAGCCCCTGGAATCTTCATTGCCTGTACCCACCACTCTTCCTGATGGGAGGATGTTGCTCATCACCCCTCAGGTGAGAAAGTTGCAGCTGAGAACTCACCTGAGAGTCCCCATGGCTCAGCCTGGTGGCTGTGGGGGCCTGTGGGAGATAATAGACCTCAATCCACAAATCGCAATCCTCAGAAACCCAGGGATGTTCAAAAATGGTGGAACTGCTTAAGCTGTATCAAGGGTGCTCAGCCCCAGTGGCTGTTTCAGAAGTCCACACTGCCTCAGTGACCAGGGCTGGAACCATTCAGGGACAGCTGATGTTGGCTCTGGAGATGGTCCTTCTGGTTGTTTCCCAGGTAGACCTGGGATTCTTAGCAACATAAGTCGACAGCTACCTTATTGAGGACCGAAGTTGAAAGCCGGGTTCCCTTTCTCATTTCATCTGCTTCTCTCGGGTTGTTTGCACTCCTTGTGACAAGCACCCTTGCATTTTCTTCACGAAAGCCCAAGCAAGGGCTTCCCTTTGACAGACCTAACTTGTACCAAAAAATGGCAGGTGGAGGTGAGGCCCCACCCGGGAGGAGGCGTACAAGTCTGATGTGAGTAGATTTGAATCCCGGCTCCACCTTTTCCTCTAGGATCAGCTACCAGGGGTCAGCACATTATTTTTCTGTACAGAGCCAGAGAGAAACACTAATTTGAAAGAACATAAGCACTACTATGTTTATTGCAGTGTAATTTAAAATAGCCAAGATTTGGAAGCAGCCCAAGTGTCCCATCAGTAGATGAGTGGATAAAACAATTATGGGACATTTACACAATGGAATTATGCTTGGCTATAAAAAAGAAGAAAATGTTAGCCTTTGCATCAGCACAGATGGGCCTGGAGAACATTGTGCTAAGTGAAATAAGCCAGTCAGAGAAAGACAAGTACCATATGATTTCACTCAAATGTGGAATCTAATGAACACATTGAACTGACAAGCGAAATACAGACAGACTCACAGATAGAGAGCAGGCTGACAGCTCTTGGGGGGAGACTGAGGGGGTGGAGGTTTGGAACAAAAAAACAGAAAGAAGTCATGGACACGGACAACAATGTGGTGATTGTGGGGGATGGGGAGAGGGAGGTAGAAGAGGGTATAAGGGGGAATAAATGGTAATGAAAAAACAATAAAAAATAAACTACGTAAAAACAAGAGTAAATGTTTTAGGCTTTATGGGCAATACAGTCTCTGTCAAAGTTACTCAATTCAGAGGCTGTAGCATGAAAGCAGCCATAGACAACGTGTGAACAAATGAAACTTTTATTGGAACAAATGCGTTCCAATAAAACGATGTGTTCCAATAAAACTTTATTTACAAAAACTAGCAGCTGACAGGATTTGGCCATGGTTTCCAAGAGATTCTAACCTCTCTGAGCCTCAGATCTGTCATGTGTAAAATGGGAATAATTATACCTATTTCACAGAATTGTGAAAGGAATAAGTAAGACAAAACATTGCCAGGGGCTTAGCACAGAGCCCAGGAGACTGCAGTACTTGGGAAATATTTGCTGTGTGGTTGGCATTTGCTCCAACTGCCCCCTTCTCAGGAATGGCCTTGACGTTCAAGACCTTTCAGAAGGCTGCAGAGAAATGCAGAACTGTTAGCAGTAGACTGGGGAGGGTGAGGAGCTGCAGATGCACTGTTTCTTTTAGAATCTGGCATTATGACAATTCAGGGACACTACTGTGACTCAGTCCATCAGAAAGCATTTTTGAGCCCTAGTTGTGGGGTTAGAATGTGATAGGCATTTTTGTGGTTACAAAAGAAGCAGGAGATGTACTCTGCTCTTGCAGTTGAGTTAGGGAGGCAGAAATAACTGATGTGAAGCAGTTAGAGACCAGGTGAGAACTGGGAGCCACCTGGGTAGTGGCCGACCCATGGGTGGGGATAGAGACGACTACCTGCGTGAGCTGGGCAGGAGGTGGGACTTGAGCTGGTTTTGGAGTGAGGAAAATACAGCCTTCCCTTTCCTCGCCAGTACAGGTTCTGAGTCAGAATCTTCCGTTTGTATAGAATCAGAGTAAAGACTATCAGGTTAGGAAGGACTTTGCAGTGAAGGCTCAGATGTATTTTCAGATCCAGCGTAGACAGTCCTTGGTCGTGGGCATTCATTTCTAGCTTCCCAGAGTTCCATCCATAGGGCTTTTGGAAAGAAAGCAAAGCTCTTTCAGGAAGAATTGGTTTAATGGGGCAAGTCTGAATTTCAACCAGTGAACAGGACCCCATCTCTACTGCCCTTTCTCTTCTTTCTCATCTTTCTCTTGCATCTTATGCTTCTAGGTTGGACTTGGCCCAGTCTCTGGGACTCACTCAACTGCAGGTGAAGACTTGGTACCAGAATCGCAGGATGAAGTGGAAAAAAATGGTAAGGAAGAAGAGAGTGAGTCTAACCACGTGCCTATCGTGGCGGGACAAATTCTTCCTGCAGGGCTAGGAAGAAGGCGGGGAGGACCGTTTGGTGGTTTGGGCTCCAGAGATCGGAAGGCCTTTTATGGTGCCGGCTGGGAGGGGGGCCCTGTGAACAGAAGGATAAGCCATTCTTCCTGACCTGGATTTCCTGACCAGAAGGATATTCTTTTCCACCATTTCCTTATAAATAACAGAAAATGAAAACCCACAAGCTCCTCAGTTGCTAGATTTAACCCCACCTGCTAGCCTGTGCAAAGACCTTCCTTCCCTCTCCCACTTGTAGCTAAGAATAGAAGCCAGTACTCTTTGTTTACAATGACATTTGGGACGCATCTGTTCTCATAGCTGGGTGTCCCCTAACGCAGTGATTCTCAGACTTCGGTGGGCATCAGGCTAACCTGGGTGGCAGGTAAAAAATGCGGTGCTCCGGGCTCCCCCCAGCATTCTGATTCCGTGCCCCAGGACAGCGGTGGGAACGGGCGTGTTGGCTCAGCTTCCTCCGATGCACGTGGTAGAATGAGCATGGTTTCCCAAATACGGATCTAGTGCCTAGCTCGTGAGTCATTCCATCTTTGTTTTTTAAATGAACTTGTTAGAATACATACGACTTTAAAAAAAGGATAAATGTCTACATTTTGAGGAACGAAGTTTCATGGTAGTCCCCCGACCTCACTTCTTTTTAGAGGCATGTTAAATCAAAATTTTCCAAAGTAGCTCAGTGTTTCTTTTCCAGTTTTGTAAACTGCCAGGAACAAGGTCAAAGCCCAGAGAAAAGAGGCAGGGAGGACGAGGGCAGGAAGAAACTCTGCTCTGTTCCTTAGGGACCAGGGACCAGGGCCTCTGACCTGAGCCTTTCTCACATCCTTGACAAATCGTACTGAGCCTCTTTCCTCTTACATGGGCCGGGTGGCCCAGGCCTGCCTGCAGCATGTTCTAATTTGCTAACCCAGCTGATCACAAGCCGTATTTTCTAAGGACGGACTGGAATATGAAGTTTTTCACCTTTACTGAAAAACATAAGGCCTCCCCAACCTAGTTCTCCCCCAAAAATTTAATAGATATTTTAAAGTAGGTAATAAGTATTAAGACATCTTCTTAGTTTTGTGTTTTTGTCTAATAATATTTTTTCTTATAATTTTAGTTCTTGCTATGCCTGCTAATGAAGAGAAAAAAATAAATAAATTACTAATGAATATTAATGGAAAAAGAAAAAGACAACATTTATTATATATCCTGAAGGGAATTTCTGGGCAAATCTCATAATTTCCTCTGGGGAGGTCCTGACCTTGATGAGGGAAGAGTTTTCGGCTGCAGGCTGCTGGGCTCATGGAATGCTCTCGAAGGGAGGTGGAGAGGCCGGTTACATGTACAAACCTACACTGCATGAATCAACAAATATGCAATTAGCATCTCTTGTAAACCATGCCTTGTCCTAGGTGCTATAAGAAGTAATGAAATAAAATAAAACCCTTTATAAGATTTATGATCTAGTTGAAGAATCGAGGTCCAGCAAGCAACTACGGAGTGACATAATTAAGTACCAGTTGTTTACTTAAAGATTTAGTGGCCCATCGGTGTTCAGAAGAGAGGTGTTGGGGGCGGCTGCAGGGAGCAGTTGAAATTGGAGGATGCCTGGGATTCCGTCAGTATGTAGTTACTCACACAGGTAGAATGCTCCGGAGATGCATGGCAGAGACCTTTTGGAGGGTTGATCTCTGGAAGAATCAGATTTTGGAATTGGAAACACCGGGCCATGTTCCCATGCTTGCTCCTCCCTGGCTGACTTTGGGCAAGTCCCTTCGCTGCCTTCTGTGCAAGTTCCACCTCCCACCTCCTTCCTTGTCAATCATCGTCATCAAAATCAATATCTCCCGAGTGGCAGCGGCATTGTTTAAATTGGTTATCAGCAATCTCTCCATGAGTCAGATGATTAACAAACTGACAGCCTGCCATCTCTGCCAGCACCACCCAGTGCCCGTGGGACAACGCGTGTGCCTTGGCCTGTGATGTCACTTGTTTTTCACCAGCCACTGTGCTGCTGGCACAGTTGTGGGCTGGTTAGTGATGGTTATCGCTGTCGTATAGAACGAGATTGAAGGGAAGTAGCCGACTTAACCTCAGAGAGCACTCCACAGGCCAACGAAATTCAGGTCACTTGAGGAAACAAGAGTGCCCGGGTTTCAGTTAACTTCAGCAGTCCTGAAGTTAGGACTTCGGCGGTCACTCATTTAGTGAGCCCTGGCAACAGACGTGCCAAGACAAGATGTGAACCCATCCTTCAACAAATAAAATGAGAAAAGGTACTCAGTCAAGGGAGGGGGCAGACCTGTAAACTAGGAATTACACAGAGTGACCTGGGCCATAACAGAAGGACTCACAGGGTTCAGAGGAAGCATGGAGACAGGAGGGCTTCACAGAAGAGGTGCCATCTTAATTGGTCTTAGTGGACGAATGGAAATGTGCCAAGTGAAGGTGGGAAGTGTCACAGGCAGAAGAAAGGGACAGAGGTATTTGGGGGCACCTGAAGTACTTTAACTTGCGGGATGTTGTTCAGTTGTGGGTCTGAGTTCTGACTCCCCCGGAGCAGCAAGGCATTGTGGGGAATCCTGATTGCTTCATTGTATTTTCCTGGTGAAACTCTTTCAAGGCTATCTCTTCAGGTACTGGGAAGGAAAAGAAAAAGATAATTGGGTAATAAAGATGTCTCAAGGCTAGTAACCTAATTGGAACTGGAAAAAGATTAGCGCTTGATTCTCAGAGTTATTCACACGGCTGCCAAGGACAGTGCTGCCAAAACCAAGATAGCATCTCTGACTAGTTTTTACCGGTCAGCATTTGTAACCTATAGCGGGTTGGGTAAATTTCAGCTTGCACATGAGATGGGACACTGTATTCCCTTTCTGCTTGGCTTTAGTTCCAGTAGGACTCACAGTGTTTTGCAACAGACTGAACGAGCCTCATTATCAGAGATCTTTCTCAGCTCTGAAATACAGTACACATGGAATTCTGCCCTGTGAGGGGGGACCCAGAGGGACACAAACTTCCTCTCCCCATTGCAGAGTTGGGTGGGCCCACACCATGTGCCTGCATCATCTTTTGCACTGAAAGTCTCCAGGTAACAAAGGATTCTGTGAAATTGCTACCGGCTGCTATCTATGTGATCTTGGGCAGGTTACTTAACCTCTGTGTACCTGTTTCCTCATCACTAGTATGCACCTTATAAGGTGGTAGTATTAGCTGAGCCAATCCCTCTAAAACTTAGAATAGTCCCTGCCACATAGTATACAACCGAGCAATATTAGCTGGGACTCTTCTTCTCACTTATTATTTTAAAAATTATTTAGCTAGAAATTCACAAAATTCACATCTCCAGAGGATCCAGACTTGGAGAGCCTGAAGAGACAAGCCAGGTTCCTGGGATTCTGGTTAAGAGCAGTCCTGGGTGTTTGCCCTTTCTCATTCCCTCCACGCCAGCATTGCCCCTGTCATGCCTCTGGCATTGTGGGGTAGTGGAACATCCCATCCACAAGCAGAGAAAGCCTACTAAATGGTGTCCTGGGGAGAGATTCATGCCAGAGAATCCGCACTTGCTTCTCGGCTCTGTGGAAACAGCCATCAGCTACAGGGCTGTCACCTTTCCACGGAGCTGCAGATAAAGATGGAGAAAAGGGAGCACAGAGCACTCTGGGTAATTAATCTATGGCCTGGGGTCTGCTGGGAGATGGGGTGATTAAATATTGGAAAGTCAGATATAGCAGC
>PVKM010021628.1:0-22412 GCA_004027735.1 Carollia perspicillata | reverse complement strand
ATCAAAATGTCCATATTACCCAAAGCAATATACAGATTCAATGCAATACCTACCAAAATACCAATGACATATTTCACAGACATAGAACAAACACTTCAAAAGTTTATATGGAACCATAAACAATCCTGAATAGCAGCTGCAATTTTGAGAAAGAAGAACAAAGTAGGAGGGATCACAATACCTGATACCAAACTGTATTACAAGGCCACTGTAATCAAAACAGCCTGGTACTGGCATAAAAACAGGCACATAGACCAATAGAACAGAATAGAGAGCCCAGAAATAAACCCAAGTCTCTACAATCAGTTAATATTTGAAAAAGGGGCCAACACCATAAAATGGAGTAAAAATAGTCTCTTCAACGAATGGTGTTGGGAGAACTGGACAGCTATGTGCAAAAAACATGAAACTCGAGCACCAACTTACACCTTACACAAAAATAAATTCAAGATGGATGAAAGACTTAAATATAAGCCATGACACCATTAAAATCCTAGAGGAGAACATAGGCAGGAAAATCTCAGATATCTCATGCAGCAATGTTTTTACTGATATGTCCCCCCAAGCAAGGAATATAAACGGAAGAATAAACAAATGGGATCTCATTAAAATAAAAAGCTTCTGCACAGCTAAAGAAAACAGCATTAAAATAAAAAGAGAACCAACTACATGGGAAAACATATTTGCCAATGATACCTCAGACAAGGGTTTAATCTCCAAAATATACAAAGAACTTACACGACTCCACTCCAAGAAGATAAGCAACCCAATTTAAAAATGGGCAAAGGACTTGGACAGGTATTTCTCCACGGAGGACATACAGAGGATTCAGAGACACATGAAAAGATATTCAATATCGCTAGCCATCAGAGAAATACAAATTCAAACCACAATGAGATACCACTTTACACCTTTCAGAATGGCCATCATAAAGAAAGCAATAAACAACAAGTTTTGGAGAGGTTGTGGAGAAAAGGGGACCCTAGTTCACTCTTGATGGGATTGCAGACTGGTACAACCACTATGGAAAACAGTATGGAATTTTGTAAGAAAACTAAAAATGGGACTGCCTTTTGACCCAGCAATTGCACTGCTAGGATTATATCCCAAGAACCCTGAAACCATTCCAAAAGAACCTATGTACCCCAATGTTCATAGCAGCACAATTTAAGGTAGCCAAGTGTTGGAAGCAACCTAGATGCCTGTCAGTAAATGAATGGATCAAAAAACTATGGTACATATACACAATGGAATTCTATGCAGCAGAAAGAAAAAAGGAGCTCCTACCCTATGCAACAGCATGGATGGAACTGGAAAGCATTATGCTAAATGAAATAAGCCAGGCAGTAAAAGACAAATACCATATGATCTCACCTTTATCAGGAACCTAAGCAACAAAACAAACAAGCAAGCAAAATATAACCAGAGACATTGAAACAGAAATCAGGATGACAGTAACCAGAGGGGAGAGGGGAGGGAATTTCAGGGGGAAAAGTGATGGATTATAGGAACAAGTATAAAGGACACATGGACAAAAACTAAGGGGGTGGAAAGGGGAGTTAGGTGGGGAGCACTTGGGGGGTGGACTGGGATGGGAGTAAAAGACAAAAAACTGTACTTGAATAACAATAAAAAAATTTAAAAAATAAAGTTACATAGCCCTAAAATCAAAATTAGAAGGGAATTTACCAAAACATCAGCAATATTTATTTCTAAATTGTAGTCAATTTTTATTTTGTTCTTCATGCTTTTTATATATAACCTTATAATGTACAAACAATTAAATGACAGAACATCAGTGAAAGAAGTTTTCATGGTGAGAATAGATTTAATACAAGGGGAGTTACTCATTGTATGCCATTAAATTACTTTGATGTCCTTGGACATTTGCCTCTGTGACTGTTGACTGTTGTGTTTCTATGCTGATATAACTGATCAGTCCCCTTTCTAATATTTTATCCCTTTGGTCTATACTAATGCATTGAGTTTACATTACTTCTGTCCAGTCTTGCAGAAATTCTATTTTGAGGACATGGAAAGATGGAAATTCAATTCCCTAGCTATGGCCAATCTGTTCCACAAACACCTTAACCATCACCTAGGATTAGAAATAGAAAAGTATAGGAATTTAATTGCCTCTGATAGACCCTAACTGCAGTCTGGTGTGATATCCAATATTAATAACCTAATTTTTACTTGATATCTTCTTATAATGAAAGTATACAAAGCTCAAGGATATGTGAGATTTACATTAACTGTGTTCCAGATAAATAAAATGTTCTTCAGCTCTGCCACTTTCTCTGCTTCTTTCCTATATAGTTTTATTTGATTTTGAAATCCAGGCATTGGCTCTGGTCTAATTTCACTTGGATTTAATGATCCAGTCCTAGTCCTTCCTTCACTTCTGTGAGCTTAGTCTTATCTATTACTGTTCTCTGTCTGCTAAGGCCTCATATCATCTTCCTGGGTTTACTCTCTGAGCACTCATGATTCCTATACCTTTGCTTGTTTAAAGCAGAAAGACAAAGCCTCTATTATCTATGCCCAGCATTTGTATGTATGAAAACCATGATTGTATCTTTACCAGCCAAATGTTTCTCTTCACCTAAAAACCTCTCTAATGTTTCTTTTTTTTTGTCTTCTCCTTGAGTGGAATGGTTTGATGCTCTCTCCCTCCCACCTGATCAATAGCTTTGCTGGGTGTTTTATAAAATAAGTTTACATTCAACTGTTTCCATAGCAACCACCGAACATTGGATTCAATATAAAACTGCTTTCTGATATAACTGCTTTCTGATAAAGGATTTAAGTTTCCAAACTAGGCTTTCTAAAACAAAACATTTAAAAATACATTAAAACAAAATTTAGTAAGGTTGTGAAATGAATATTGAATACAAAGTTCACTACACATTGTCAAAATGCAAATAACAATAAGGGTATTTGTGTTTTAATACCTTAAGCCTTTTTTTTCTTTTTGTTTTTTCTTTTGGTTGTATTTTTTCCATTTCAATTTATCCCACTTACACCCTCTTCCACCTCCATACACCCTCCACCATCCAGTAATCATCACACTGTTGTCCATGCTCATGAGTCCTTTAATTTTTTTGTTCAAGCCTCCTACCCCTTAGACCCTACTCCAGAGCTGTCATAGATAGAGAGCACTCTATCTGTGAATTTGTCTCTATTTTGTTTGTTGGTTCAGTTTGTTCATTAAGATTCCACATTGGAGTGAAATCATATGGTATTTGTCTTTCTCTGACTGGATTATTTCACTTAGCATAATGTTTTCCAGGCCCATCCGTACTACTGAAAAGGGTAAAATTTTCTTCTTTTTTTATGGTTGAGGAGTATTTTATTGTGTAAATGTCCCATAGTTGTTTTATCCACTTGTCTACTGATGAACACTTGGGCTGCTTCCATATACTGCCAATTGTAAATAATGCTCCAATGAACATAGGGGTGCTGATATTCTTTAAAATTCATGTTTCAGGTCTCTAAAATTCTCAACAAAATGTTAACAAACCTAATACAGCAATATATCAAAAAGATTATACACCATGATCGACTGGAATTTATTCTAGAGATGCAGGGTTGGTACAACATTCACAAATCAATAAATGTGATACACCACATATACAACATGAAGGATATAAACCACATGATCATATCAATAGATGCAGAAAAAGCATTTGATAAAATTTAGCACCTGTTTATGGTAAAAACTCTCAGCAAAGAAGGAATAGAAGGAACATACCTAAACATGATAAAAGCCGTATATGACAAACCTACTGCCAGCATCATACTCAATGGGCAAAAACTGCAAATGTTTCCCTTAAGATCTGGGACAGGACAGGTATGTCCACTTTTACCTCTCTTATTCAACATAGTACTAGAAGTCCTAGGCACAGCAATCAGACAAGAAGAAGAAATAAAAGATATCCAAATTAGAAAGTAAGGAGTAAAACTGTCATTATTTGCAGATGACATAATACTGTATGTAAAGAAATCTAAAGATTACACCCAGAAACTACTGGAACTGATAAATAAATTCAGTTAACTGGCAGGATACAAAATTAATATCCAGATATCAGCTGCATTTTTACATGCCAATAATGAATGAATAGAAAAGGGAATTAAGAAAACAATCCCATTCGCAATTGCTTCAAAAGAACAAAATGCCTAGGAATAGATATAACCAAGGATGTAGAAGACCTGTACTCAGAAAATTGTAAGAAATTGAAGAAGATACAAATAAGTGGAAGCACACACCACATTCATGGATAGAAAGAATTAACATCATTAAAATGCCCATAATACACTAAGCAATCTATAGATTCAATGCAATCCCAATCAAGATACCAGTGATGTATTTCACAGAAATAGACAAACATTTCAAAAATTTATATAGAACCACATAAGACTCCAAATAGCAACAGCAATCTTGAGAAAGAACAAAGTTGGAGGAATTGTGCTACCTAATATCAAACTATATTGCAAGGCCACAGTAATAAAAAAAAAAGCATGGTACTGTAATAAAAACAGACAATAGATCAATGGAACAGAATAGAGAACCCAGAAATAAACCCATATCTTTATAATCAATTAATATTTGACAGAGGAAGCAAGCACATACAATGGGCTAAAGGTGGTTTATTTAATAAATGGTGTTGGGGAAATTGGATATGTGCAGAAAAATGAAACTATACTACCTTCTTAAGCTACACACAAGAATAAACTCAAAATGGATTAAAAACTTAAATTAGACCTTAAATCATAAAAATCCTACAAGAAAACATAAGCAGTAATATGTTGTAATTACTTGTAGCAATATTTTCTCTGATATATCTCCTCAGGCAAGGGAAATAAAAGAAAATTTAAAAAATGGGATTACATCAAACTAAAATGTTTTTGCACAGCAAAGGAAAACATCAATAAAATAAAAAATACAACCCACTGAATAGGAGAACATATTCACTCATACATCTTGTAAGGGGTTAATATCCAAAATATATAAAGAACTTATAAAACTCAGCACCAAAATAAACAAACAATCCAATTAAAAAATGGGCAAAGGACCTGAAAAGACTCTTTTCCAAAGAGGACATATGGAAGACCAATAGACACATGAAAAGATTCTCAACATCACTAATCATCAGAGAAATGCAAATGAAAACCCCAATGAGATATCATCTCACACCTGTCACAATGGCTATCATAAATAAAACAGAAAATAAAAAAGAAAACAGAAAATTGTACTAATATTCCACATTCTTTTACTCTCTCTCTCCTACAATATATCCTGTAAACCCCATCCAGACTCATTCTCCTAAAGCAAATTAATTAATAATTCATTCATAATATCTGAATGCTTACTATGTTCAGTGTTTATAAAACTGCACAACTTCAGGGTACATTATTTGTATTGTAGTATATGTGAATGCCACCCACTGAAATAGTGCAGGTTATAAACCTTGAGGCTGTAAACAACAGCCCTAATTATGTTCTATGCACTACTCTTGTCACTAGAGGCACAGTAGTAAACTAAGCAGAAACAAAATCCTTTCTCTCTTGGAGTCCTCAGTGTAGTGGTGGGAAACAGATAATAGTTAAAAAAAAAAAAGCACAGATCTGATCATGTCAATTCTCAGCTCAAAAATCTTCAGCATTTCCTTATTAAAAACAGAAAAAAAAACCACCCAACTCCTTTTTATGATACTGTGGTAATTCCAGTATCCAGCTATTTTTCCTACTTTCTGTCTGAGGTTCCCTACAATCTAACCATGTCAAACCATTTGAACTCATTGTTCAAATCAGGCCTTGCACTATACTACTATGCCTCTATGTTTGTCCTCCCAGCTTAAATATTATTCTATTTCAATTCCATCTCTTGAAGTCCTAGCCATTTTAAAAGCCAGTCTTAGATGTTACTCTTTCCCAAATCAGACTCCTAAGATCTTCATAATTAATCTCTTCTCTCTCTCCAATGAGCAGCTACATTGTAAAAAACACAGGCCTTAGAAGCAGGTGGACCCAGGTTTGAATCTCAATTGTTCCAATAATAGCTGAGACCTTAGAATAATAAACTTCTCTCTGATTCAGTTTTCTGATCTGTAAAATGATGGCTAGAGTACATACTTTGCAGAATTCTTATAAAATATAACATATATCAAATATTTAATAGTAAAAAACATATAGCAAACACTCTAAATAATAGCTATTCAAATGATATTGACCATGAGTTTAAATTACTGCCTTTGCTACTTACGAACTAAATAATCTTGAACTAGATTTTTAATCTTTTTTAAACATTTTCCTCCTGTGGAAAACAATCATAACTAAGCCTAAGAGTTGTTTTGAGAATAGGTAAAGTGTTAGGTACAGTGTCTGGCCCACAGGAGGAACTTGAACTGATAGGAGTTTCTGCTTACCACACTCTGGTTTCAATCACACACATACATGTCACTCTCAAGTCCATTTATCCCACTAGATTATGGATTTCTGAAGCCAGTTAATGTGTTTTCTCTCATAGTTCTATTGCCTGTACAACTTTTCACAGTGCCTCAATCTTGGCTGACATTTCCCTTCCTGTTCCCAACCCCTCCCTTTCTTGTTTTCTCTTCTGAAATTACATAACAGTTCCTATTTATTTTTCTGTGGCACAAATCACAACCTTCCTCACTGTGTCCTTGTCTTGTCATGTCTGGCCCCACCACGTCTTTCTTCCTCCCACACTACTTACTTCCAGGTAGCAACAGCAAGCTGCTCAACTGACATATTCTCCTCTGCTTCACCCCTGAGAGGAGACTTTTATCCAGTAGGAGTTAAACATCTTATTTAATTTGAATTAAATCTCATTATTTGGATCATAAAAGCCTCTAATGAGCTTTAGTGTGGGTTAATCATGGGAAGTACAAGTTTATCAGACATTATCCACAGAGTATATTTGGATAGAACTGGTCAATTGTTGAGACCCGAATATGCTGAGTATCTGTGTAATGACTGATGCATTTCTTAACTCTTATATATTGCAACCACAAAAATGAATGTTGGGGACAATTTTCACAAGCAAGGCCCAGCTGATTCCTTTTACTTTGTCCACCATATCTGCATTTTGATAAAGTGATACGTTAATTATTGCAATTTCATAAAGATAATCTGAGAACAAATTCTTCTTACCAAGATGTCAACTTTAAGATACAGAATCACAGTTAGAACTTGATGATGCTACCATTTTCCTTCACTTTCACTCCCATGATCTTTGATCATAGTGTTTTATATTAAATCCACATCAAAAAGTCACAAAGGTAGTAACTTCTCGTGTGGGCTTTCAACCTAATATATAGTCATAAACGGCTATGGTAAGTCCCTCTACACAGATCCATTTAAACTACAATCTCTGCCCTGACAGATATGCTGACTTCTGGTAAAAACTGCCCAATGTATTTTGCTTCATGTTACTTGGTTTCATGTTGAATGATGAAAGTGCACCAGTAATGATTCTGCTTTTGTCAGCAATCAATTTTTTCTTTATATCCTCCCATAAGAGAAATCCAGGGATCATTGTGATGAAAACAAAATGGCCATACCAAGCACTAATAATAGAGTATTAGATGGTAAAGAGTTGCCCTGAGAGTCCCATACCAAATTCTTTTCACTTGTCTATATTTTACTGAATCTGTGCAGGGGGACTTAGCAAAGTAGTCTATGATGATGTATTAAGAGCGAAGACCAAACAACTGGAGAACAGCTATATATAAATTATAATATGTGTATAAATACTATAAAAACATTAAAAATGACATATTGACATGGAATATGTTCAAAATACATTAAATTTAAAAGCAAGAAATAAAACTGTACATACACACACATGCATATAAATAACATATTCCTTGGATTTTCTATTTTTCATTATTTTGCATGGTGAAATGGATTTTCTCCTCATGATTGTCTTCCTGGATATTATAAAATCTGGAGGCTATGCACTGTAACTTTTGTAACATTACTTGAGGCTGAAAAGAAGATACCATTCTTTAAACATAATAAAGTATAAGAGAAAATGTTAAGAGGAGGCTACTCTTCCCAGGGAAAAGGCCCAGTTTTGTTTGTTCATGAGTAAATCTGAAGCACAATTCTCAGTGAGGGCTCATTTTTGTCTCTTCTTCCCCCATCAAAGATCCAAAGCCCCAGTTCTCCATCCATTGGCTGAACAAAAGACAAACTAACTGACAATTTCTACCATGTGGCCATACACAAAAGGAAGGCCTTTGGTTTTAAATAACCATGAAACTATGAGGAATGGAAGGAAACAGCCATACCTGAAGTGCTGGCTACACAATACACTCCATGACTGCATAAGTAGAGCCCCACATCCATGAGGCTTGGGAACAAGCTGAAAGGAATAAGAGAGCTGTACCTGAATCTCCACCACCTTGTAGAGTCTATGAGATAGATCATATCATTTAACTTTGAGATTTAAAAAAAAATTAAGCATTTTCAGTATTCTAAACATTGGCTTGTTTTATCATTTCAACATGGACTGCATGTATCACACCCTCCTTCCCTAATAAAGGACATAGGACCAGAGTTAATCACATTTGTAATTGTACCTTCCTAATAAATAGGTGCGTTGAGCATATCCTGAAAGGTCTTTATGATATTCTGTTATTTGGCCTCATTTATATCTTATTGGGCTGTGAGAAGATAAAATGTGACAGTAGCATCTTGACTTACAAGCACATAACCTAGGAGGCTATAAACCACCTCTGCAGAATTGTTTAAAACTGGAACTCTAAATGTTCCAGATTAACATTCAATAAGTGACATGTATAATAATAGCTAGCATTTATTACTGAGCACCAGGTAAACCTCATGCCTACTCTAGGAGTACTACCTCCTCAGTATAGGAATGAAACAAGTGAAGTTCAGAAAAATTTAAAACATTTTTCCTCATGGTAACACAGTAACTGAGAGAGCCTGAAGTCTATCACAGTTCTTATTCCAAAACCAGTGTGCTTTCCTGTATGCTTAGCTTCCTCATAAAAAATAATGGTGATATCTGTGGGGAGGAGTTAAAGAAGTGAGCCTTGCTATCCTGAAACACTAAAGAAATCTAAGTAAGTGAAGATCAGGTGGGAACGGAGATGAGTTTTTGGAGAGAGGAGCCAAGTAATCCGCTCTCGTCTATCAACTAATTTTGACCTAATAGATGCCATACTGGTTTTGTGGATCAAAATAAAACATGCTTTTCTTATTCCATTAAATTACTCTGAGTTTTATGGCCCATGAGGGCAAGGAGACCATCAAACAATCGTTTATGAACACTCTTTGGCAGTTGCTTTTTCAGCTCTGCCAAAAGTAATTAATTCCACTCATTCAGGGGACGGGTTAAAGAGATATTTCTTGAGGGAGAGATTACCATTTTTTCTTCCTCATGAAAGGAAGAAAGTGAAGAGAAATTCTACATTTAAGGTTCCTGACCATAGTGTTATAACTTTTAATTTAAAAATATAGGCCACAAGTTTGATTATTCAGAATACAGTATTCTGATCTCAATTTGGCCTATTCTCATCCACTAAAACCTGATACAAAGCAGCTTAAACAAATCTTTATTGAGATGTGTAACCACAAATGTATATCTGTGCATTCATCACCAAAATCAATTTTAGAACATTTACATTACCCCCAAAAGAAACAAACCTCACACCCCTTAGCTATCACCCTGTAACTCTCCTAACAATCCCAGCCTCAGGCAGCCACAATCTACTTTTTGTCTCCATAAAGCAACTTTCTATTGGATAAAATTTTAAATGTTTTCTGGTTTGGAACAGATCAGTCCTTTCCTGAAAGCTACCTGGAGACTATCTGAAATAGTCAACTTCCACCAGGAAAAAAAGAAAAGGAAAAAAGGCAGCGTCACATTTTCTAATATGAAATCAACTATCTCTATTTAGTTGGCAATCACTCTATCTTCATTTTGTCTTTCAAGAACTTAAATGCACTTACCTAACACAGAGTATTGCTCTTCATTATCAGGCAGTGTTCCTTAATGTCTACTTTTGCAGAACATTGACAGTATCTCAGGTAATAACCTCCTTCCCGTAAATCTCAGTGAATGGAACAACGACTGCTGGGAGAGAGCTGTGCTCTCTACTACTGTTTACATCTCCACTTACTAGTTTCTAGAAACTTCTAAGATACTCAGAAGTTCCCAGTTTATTTAAAGGTACAGCAGGAGAAAAGCATCTTCAAAACCCTGATATATTTTGGGTTTGGCTCTGTGCCTTCTCTTTGGGCAGCCTCTCTCTCCCTCTTTGGAGAAAACAAGATGAGATAGATTGGGTCAGGCATACTTGCTTTGAATCCTAGGACTATTTACTAAGTATATGATCTGAATCTTTTTGACCCTCAGTATTTTCATCAGTAAAATAATAATGCTATAATCCAACTGGTACAGTTATCATAAGAATTAAATGTAATAGCATATGTGGAAATGCCAAGCATAGTTTCTTGTACAGAGTAATGCTCAATAAATATTAGCTTCTTTTCTTTCTTAGTTTCTTCCCATAAACTCTAGATCCCCAGAGACTTTATTCTCTTCTTTATTCTGATTATCTGGGGCCTGCCCAACATAGAATATACTTTGCATTCATCAAAAACTGAAAACTTGGGTTTAAGTGGTTTCATTACTAACAAAGTATGACATTAATATAAATTGCTTAACTTGTGGCTGCTTTGGTTTTCTCATATCTCAGAAGATGATATATCACAATGCTCCAAAATTTAGTATGCATACAAATTACCTGGTGCTTTGTTAAAATGCAGGCCCTGATTTAGTGGTCATAGTAAGAAGAATTCTAAGATAACTTCTAAATTTCCTTCCCTCTAGTGCACATGCCCAGTATAATTCTCTCCCATTGAGTATAGCCAAAACTCATGCATATAATGGAATGTTACTCCCATGATTAGGTTATATTAAATAGCAAAGGTGAAGGAATTTTGCTCATGTAATTAAAGTCCTGAATCAGTTGGTTTTGAATTAATGAAAGGGAGATTATCCTGGGAGGGCCTGACCTAATCAAGTAAGCCCACTAAAAGAGGGTCTAGAGCACTGGCTCCTGTGGTTCAGTGGACTGAGCACTGGCCTGCAGACCAAAGGGTTGCCAGTTCAATTCCCAGTCAGGGTACATGCCTGGGTTGTAGGCCAGGTCCCCAGTGGGGAATGTATGAGAGGCAACCACAAATTTATATATTTCTCCCTCTTTTTCTCCCTCCCTTCCCCTCTGTCTATAAGTAAATAAATAAAATCTTTTAAAAAAGAGGGTCTAGAGATCAGAAATGGACTATCAAAGATTCTCTTCACGGCCTTAAAGAAGTAAGCTTCTATTAGTTCTATAGCTACAAGGAAATGAATTCTAACAACAACCATGTCAGCCTAGAAGACGACTCCTTGCCTCAAATCAGACCCCAGTCCTGGCTGACATTTTGACTGCAACCTTGTGACATCCTGAGCAGATGACCCTGAGAAGTTGTGCCCAGATTCCTGACCAACTAAAACTATGAAATAATAATGTGTTTTAAGGTGCTAAATTTGTGGCAATTTGCAACACAGTAATTTATCAGTAATACAGTAAGTCTGAGTGAGGCATTTGTAATAAGCTCCCAGGTGACTATTGATGCCAGTGCATATGCATACTGAGGATAACAAGAATAGGTTACACAGTTATTCCAAGATGCAAAGTGATAATGAATATTAGAGATGAACAACTGGGTGTGTTTCAACCTTAAACATAAAGTTTAATGATTCCTAATCCCTCAATTTAGCATCTGTTTTCTAATGTTGACTCTCATGTGACTTTTGTGGGAAATTCCCACTTAAGCTTCCAGACATCTATTTCCAATTAGAATCTCATCCCTTTAATTTCCTACTTTTGCATGAAAATTGAATATATTTCTAATCAAATACAAATAGCATAGTACAGGCAGGTAATTACTGGAATCATTTATTCAATTCAGTCTAATCCTCTTTAACCACACTTGGTATTATAAATAGGAATAAATTTGAGATGGATAAAAGACTCAAATATAAGCTGTGACACCATTAAAATCCTAGAGGAGAAAATAGGCAGGAAAATCTCAGATATCTCATGCAGCAACATATTTACTGATATGTTCCCTAGAGGAAGAGACATAAAGGAAAGAATAAACAAATGGGATCTCATCAAAATAAAAAGCTTCTGCACAGCTAAAGAAAATAGTATTAAAATAAAAAGAGAACCAATTATATGGGAAAACATATTTGCCAATGATACCTCAGACAAGGGTTTAATCTCCAAAATGTACAAAGAACTTGCACAACTCCACTCCAAGAAGACAAGCAACCCAATTAAAAAGTGGGCAAAGGACTTGGACAGACACTTCTCCAAAGAGGACATACAGAGGATTCAGAGACACATGAAAAGATGCTCAGTATCACTAGCTATCAGAGACATGCAAATTAAAACCACGATGAAATACCACTTTACAGTGGTCAGAATGGCTATCATCAACAAACAACAAGTGTTGGAGAGGTTGTGGAGAAAAGGGGACCCTAGTTCACTGCTGGTGGGATTGCAGACTGGTACAACCACTATGGAAAACAGTATGGAATTTTCTAAGAAAACTAAAAATGGATCTGCCTTTTGACCCGGCAATTACACTGCTAGGATTATACCCTAAGAACCCTGAAACACCAATACAAAAGAACCTATGTACCCCAATGTTCATAGCAGCACAATTTACAGTAGCCAAGTGTTGGAAGCAACCTAGGTGCCCATCAGTAAATGAATGGATCAAAAAACTATGGTACATATACACAATGGAATTCTATGTGGCAGAAAGAAAGAAGGAGCTCCTACCCTATGCAACAACATGGATGGAATGGGAAAGCATGATGCTGAGTGAAATAAGCCAGGTGGTGAAAGACAAATACATACCATATGATCTCACCTTTAACAGGAACCTAAACAGCAAAACAAACAAACAAACAAAATATAACCAAAGACATTGAAATGGAAAGCATGCTGACAGTAACCAGAGGGGAGAAGGGAGGGAATTTCAGGGGAAAAAGGGAAGGGATAACAGGAACAAGTATAAAGGACACATGGACAAAAACTAAGGGGGGTGGAAATGGGAAGGAGGTGGGGAGCACTGGGGGGGTAGACTGGGATGGGAGTAAAAGACAGAAAACTGTACTTGAACAACAATTAAAATAAAATATTCTTAAAATAAAATAAGTAGGAAGATCTTAATGATTGCACTTGAGGATATTAAAATAAGACTGAACAAAAGCAAATTGTTTCTTCATTTAGCCAAATACAAGTTATTATTCACAAAATAATTTTTTCACTTATTATGTTGTTAAATCAGTTTGATGGTTTTCTTGTTTTGACTTTGTGGTTGAATATTACTACATATAAAGGAACTTTTGTTCTACACAGTCTTACTTGGTTAAACTGTCAGGAGTCTTAGGACTGAAGAATTTATCTGCATGGAAGTACAGGCTTTAGGATTTCACTAGGTAACAACTTCATTTGTCATAGCAATTTATCTTGTGTTGAAGAAGAGTTCCCAGCCTGGAAATCATGGAAGGTAGAGCCAGAAGAATTTAATTGTTGCACATCTCTTTTGAGACTTGTTCTGTGAAAAGACCATGCCATTTTCTCTGGATCCTTTCATCTGCATTTGCTAAATGGATCTTACCAAACTTTCAATTCTGTTCACTCTAATTCATTTCAAAAAGTATTTATTTAGTACATTACTGCCTTAGGAGAAAAACAGTATGAATAACCCATAGTGCTTGCCCTTATGCAGTTTATGATCTAATGGGAAAATAAACAAACAAAAAAACATGCAATTATCATACAGTGTGATAACTGCCAAGAAAGGCACAACTGCAATGGATGTGATATCTAATT
This sequence comes from Carollia perspicillata, assembly GCA_004027735.1. Classification (NCBI taxonomy): domain Eukaryota; kingdom Metazoa; phylum Chordata; class Mammalia; order Chiroptera; family Phyllostomidae; genus Carollia; species Carollia perspicillata. The sequence continues at coordinate 8,457 of PVKM010021628.1, read as the reverse complement.
CTGAATCTGAAGTATGAATAAGATTTAGTCAAGGAAGAGGGAATTCCTAGGAGAAGGAACAGTATATTCTATGGGTGACAGAGCGAAAAATAAAGAAATTCAATGTAGTTAGAACATAGGTAAGAGGCAAAGAAAGAGAAAAGAATGCAGGGACCAAACCATGATGGCTGGTGAACCATATAACGGAGTTTGGATTTTAACTTAAAGCAACAGTTTGCAAACCTTTGGGTCCTTGGACGTTGTTATATATATTTTTTTATTTTTTAAAAATGTTTTATTTATTTATTTTTAGAGAGGAGGAGGGAGGGAGAAAGAGATAGAGAGAAACATCAATGTGTGGTTGCCTCTCACATGGTGCCCACTGGGGACCTGGACCACAACCCAGGCACGTGCCCTGACTGGGAATCGAACCTGCGACTCTTTGGTTCGCAGCCCGCGCTCAATCCACTGAGCTACACCAGCCAGGGCCCTGTTATATTCTTAAAAATTGTGGAGGGCCCCAAAGAGCTTCAGTTTATGTGTTATATCTGTTAATATTTAATTTATTAAAATTAAAGCTGGGGAATATTAAAAATAATTATTTACTCATTTAAAATAATGAAAAATCCACTACATGTTAACATAAGGAAAAAAGTGTTTTACAAATCTCTTCAACTGTCTGCTTTATGTAGAAATGGGCTGTTTCTCACATCTGACCTCAGCCAATTTATTATAATATCACATAACCTCTGAAAAACTTTACTGTATACTCATGAAAGAAGAAAAGTGAATATTGCAAATAATATCTCAATATTATTATGAACATTGTTTTGACTTTGCAGTTTATCTCACAGACCTCTAAGGATCTCATAGATCATAATTTGAGAACCACTGTCTTAAGATAATGGGAAAATTTTGAAGGTCAAATAGAAGGGAGCTAGACAGGATCTGAGTTTCATTTTTGAAAACTTATTCTGTAGAGAAGAGACTGTGTTTTAGAGAAATAAGAATAGAATCAGGTAGGCTAGTATCTGATCATGTCTGTTCTTACTGAGCTACCCAGAAATGGTTATAAATGATATCACAGATGCCAAATATTTATTACAGAGTTAGCCCTTGGTGTTGTTGCTATAGAAATGATTGGATTGTTATTAAATGATCAAGGAAAAATCAAATTTAGAACTGAAATCAGAAATACAGTAAAGCTTGGCAAGAGATGGGAATTCTTTAAGAGTCTGAAGTATTGCAACCTAGCCAACGAATCACTCCCCCTGCCTACCACCAGTTAGATGCTATTGACCAAAGGAATGGATGAAAGTGAAGATGAGTTCAGTTAAGGACCTGGCAAAGAAAGCCCTGGATCAAGAAAGACAGTACATAGCTAATTAATTAATTTATTTATTTATAATTCACCAGTAAGTAACATCCTGATCACTTACAATATGCCAGGCACTGTGCTAAGGGCTTTGCCATTTTTTATTAATATTTTCTTTATTTGAAAATTCTAAGGTCTCTGATTAATAAATATTTTTTATTGTTTATGCTATTACAGATGTCTCTGTTTCCCCACCTTTGCCTACCTCCACCCAGTTCTTGCACCCCTTTCCTCAGGTCAACACTATTGTTTGTTTTATACTCACAACAATCCTATTAAGTACACAATATTATTTTCATCCCCAGTGGGTAGTATTATCACCCCCATATCCAGGATGAGAAAACTAAGGGGTGGAGTGTGAGAAAACTATGACTTGGCAAAGGCGAATCCAGGTAACTCAAACAAAGTTACAAAACTAATAAAGGATGGAGCTAGGATTTCTGCCTATGTTTGTCTTACTCTAAGGCTTGTGTTATAAGGCTTGTGTGTTTAACACCTCATGAAAAAAGATAGATTCTGTATTAGATTATTTGTAAATAGTGATAAAAAAGTGGTTATACTAGATAAATCCTGATACTTTAACTAACACTTTTGACCTCCCTGGAAACAAGAGATCTAAAGAAATAGTTTGTTGCTGAAAATGGTTGATACTTTATATTCTGATTGTTGTTTACAAATGCAAACATCTAGCCATTAATAATAATTAGGAGGCAGTACAAGAGAGTGGTTAAATCTAATCAGATGATTTGGATTTGAATCTCAACTCTACCACTTACTAAATATATGTACACTCTCAAAATCAAACTAACCAGAGTAAGAGCTGAATTTTTCATAGAATAGACTGGATCTTTTGGCATTTTCTGGATAGAGCCTTAATTTGCCAAGGTTATAATAGTCTTTAAATAACTTGAAGTTTAAATGGAACTGAGTTTACTGAGAGCTAAATACTCTCTAAATGTAAGCTAATTTTAATAATCATTTTACCTATACCATTGGAAAAATATTTTAAACTCCCTGTATTTATAATGAAACCTTTTTTAAGGCACACCCATCAACATAATGCACAACATCAATATAGTTTTACAAGGTTCTTTCTTTTAATTCTGTAAACACACAAGCTCACACCACTTGGCCATAGGCTGAACTTTTATTATTTCCTTTTGCTTAGTTTAGGACAAACGCTGTCATTTCAAGATTGAGGCAGAGTCATTTTGGCTTCCAGGGAGAAAATGGTCAACAGTTTTCCTTATAATGCACTGGCAAAGCAGTCTTAGTTGAAAGAATTGCTCTTTCTATGAGCTGCTTTCTTAAGAGTGGGAACTGATGCAGTTGTTTTGATGATAACCAAGCTACTCAAATCACTGATATACAAAAACTCAAATTATAATTTTACAAGATACTCTCAAAGTTATGGAAAAAATTGTTTTTGAGTAGGCTAAAGTCCAACCAGGAAAGACAATAACAACAACAAAAAACAAACAAACATTCTAGAATGCTGGGGGGTTGAGAGGAACCAAAGAATTAAGCCAAGGCAGAGAAGGAGTGAGTTTGTATTGGACCACAAGTTTTTCCACTGAGAAACATTATGTTCTCAGTAATACCAAGGCATCATACATGCATTTTTCATCTCCCAAAATGAGAGATGAAGAATAAAAGTATCTTACTTGCATATGAAATCTTATAGGTGGAACCCTCCCTAAGGACCATCTACCTTTGTTTCCATATTAAATGACTTCCCAAACATCACACACTTAATGACAGAACTAGGACCAGAATTTCAGCTTTTTGATTTATAATTTAGTGTTCTTCTTAGTTTATCATAAGTCCTCAGTAAGTAGAGTCCTTATAAAATGTTTTGTTAATGTATTTATTAAAAATATTGTTGTAAAGGAAGTTCTAAATTATAAAAATAAGTGAAAGTATGGTGGAAGTGCCTAAGATAATACCCAAATCAATTCCCGGTAGACAAAATTCACTGACTGGTAAATTTATAGAACATCAAACTAAAAAACACACTGTATGCATCAAAATGCATTGTAAACAGAAAAGCCTTCCAAGAGGAAAGTAAGAAAAAAGAGGCAGTCAGACATAAAAACAGGAAAGTTTTTCTCAGTGCATGAACAGGCTGAGAAGACTTCTAGAGTAAGTCAGTTATGAATGTGCAAGATGTATTTCCAAATACCTTGCCTTCTATTTTATCTTTTCTTGAGCTCATGCTGAAATCACCAACTCTTCCAATTCTCATTTGATCCTTTTTCTGGCTTTCCTCTTTTGATCTACAAAGGTTTTATGCTGGCAGTTCAAGATGTTCATTTAACCATCAAGTCCCATTCTCCTCCCTATAGTGTCTGTTATAAAAGTAAGGAAGTAGATAGAAATGTATGAGGTACCATTCTAATGTACAAGGTCTATCCAGAAAAGTCCAGCCATTGTTAATATAATGAGAATGGTTTTCATAACATCGATGTAACCTGGTAGCTAAGGAGAGTGGCCTGTAATGCACATGCACAAACAATGACAAGATCATGGGCACTAGTCAGTGAGGGTGATAGATACTGTTGAGTGATCATGTGTATGGTGTGGCCTTCACATTCAAAATGACTAGACAAGTAGAGCAACAAATTTGCATCAAATTCTGAGTTAAGTTTGAACTTCCCCCAATGGAAACTATTTGGATGATTCAGAAGTCTGCAGCTATGGGCAACTGATGAGGGGAAGCCTTGTCATGACAAAGTGCCCACTCATAGATCATGACTCATGAAGAGTTTTTTGGTGAAACATCAAATCACTCAGGTGACTCAATCCCACTACAGCCCAGATTTGGCACCCTGAGACTTCTGGCTTTTCCTAAACTAAAATCACCTTTGAAAGGGAAGAGATCAGACCATTGATTACATTCAGGAAAATATGATGGGGCAGCTGACGGTGATTGGGAGAACTGTGTGAGGTCCCAAGGTGCCTACTTTGAAGGGGACTGAGGCATCATTGTCCTATGTACAATGTTTCTTGTATCTTGTATCTTCTTCAGTAAATGTCTCTATTTCTCATATTACATGGCTGGATACCTCTGGACAGACCTCATATACTTTCAAAATACCTACTGCTTAATAGATAGCCAATGAATATCCAATAAATATTACTTACTTATATACATTCCACTACCAGAGATGGAATGAGATGGAGTCCTATGAATCTCAGAGGCTGTGAAATCTAGAATCCCAGTGATCATAAAAATGACTCAGAAAAAAAAAAATCACACCCTCAGTTTTTCTCAGATGAAACATTAAGAAAGTTACTTAGTTATAGTTTGCACTGGTGTGACTGAGTGGGTTGGGGGTCCTCCCACAAACCAAAAAGTCACAGTTTTTATTCCAGTCAGAGCACATTCCTGGGTTTTGGCCCAGTTCCCCAGTGGGGGTATGGGAGAGGCAACTGATTGATGTTTCTCTCCCTCTCTTTCTTTCTCCCTTCCCTTCTCTCTAAAAATAAATAAATAAAATCTTAAAAAAGAAAGCTATTTGGTTATAGATTCTGAGAATTAGATGCTAGAATCAGGATATCTGAGAGGGGTTGGGGAAAGAGGATAGAGAACCATGAAGTAAAAAAAAAATGGACAAAAAAACATTAGGAGAATCTAAAAAACTAACTTCAGAATTACATTACCAGTTATATTGATGTAAGTGGTACCAGATTTGCCTTCCCATTATAAGCAATTATAAAACTGTAAAAAGTATATGAAGCAGCTGTTTTCAGGCATTGGACAAAAAGCCTCACAGGATGCAATTCTAAAGAAGAGCAACAGAAAAAATGAGCACCACGTTAACTCTGGGCTCTCTATTTGTGTACAATTCTAACCTCAGCACAAAGTGGTGGAGTCCAAGAAGAGCATCAGAAGAGACAATAGAGAAAATTAAATGAAATACTGAAAACTATTTCATTAACCCCAAAGAAGGCAGAAAAAGGGAATTGATGAACACAAACATATAAAACAACTAAACTTAAGAGTCATTTATTATCAAACTGTATAAAAATGAGACCTGAATATACACTGTCTTCAGGTGTTGCACTTTAAACATAAAGACACCAGTAAGTTGAAAGTAAAACAGTGTAAAAAGAAAGTCAAAGCTAAAGACAAAGCAGATTATGAAACAAATATCATTAGCAGAGATAAATAGTAATGTTTCAAGGGATAATAAAAAGGGCACTTCAAGAGGAAGACAATGATATCCTAAAAGAAACTACTAAAACACAGAAGATATGAACAACACTATTAACAAATTGGACTGACATGACGTTTATAGAAGACTATTTTCAGTAACATCAGAAAACAACTTTTTAACTTCACATAGAATATTCATCAACATAGACCATATGCTAAGTGATGAAATATACCTCATTAAATAAAAATGTTTGATAAATACCTAGGAGTGGAACTGCTGGATCAAAAAGCATATCCATTTTTAAGTTTTGAGGTGTCTCTGTACTGTTTTCCACAGTGCCTGCACCAGTCTACATTCCCACCAACAGTGTAAAAATGTTCTCTTTTCTCCACATCTTCACCAGCATTTGTAAAATCTTACATTGACTATGTATTACCTGATAACAATGGAATTCAACTGAATTTTTCAATGTCTAGAAAAATTTTAAGTGTTTGAAAATTAAATATCACTCATATAAAAATAACCACAGATAAAAAAGAAATAAAAGAAAAATTTAAAATACTGCAGCTGAAAAATATTAAAAACACAACATATAAATGTGTAGGGAGCAGGTACATCAGTTATTAGAGGGAAATATATAACATTAAATGCTTAAAGTAGTAGAAAAGAAAGGTTTGACATAAATTATACACATTATTGCCTTAGGAATATAAAAAGGAAAATTAACCAGAGGGGAGAGGGGAGGGAATTTCAGGGAAATAGGGGAAGGGATCACAGGAACAAGTATAAAGGACACATGGACAAAAACTAAGGGGGGTGGAAAGGGGAGGGAGGTGGGGAGCACTGGGGGGTGGACTGGGATGGGAGTAAAAGACAGAAAACTGTACTTGAACAGCAATTAAAATAAAATTTAAAAAAATAAAAAAGAAAATTAATTATCAAAATAAATGGGAGGATAAATTTTTTAATGTACAAAATGTAATTAAATGGAAAGAATAATGGATACTGAGATTATCAGGCTAAGTGAAATAACTCAGACAGAAAAAGTCAAGAATCATATAATTTCACTCATATTTGAAATAGAAAACTGAAAGCAAAAAACAAAAACTCTAAGACACAGACAATAGTATGGTGGTTACCAGAGGGATACTTGGAGGGTGAAGGGGAGGTGGAAAAGAGTAAAAGGGGTCAAATATATGTTGACAGAGGGAGACTTGACTTTGGGTGATAAACACAAAATGCTATATACAGAATTGTCCACTTGGAACCTAATAATATTATTAGCCAATGTCACCCCTATTAGCTTAATAAAATAAAAAATAATAATCAGAGAGAAAAAACAAGCTTTTCTGTAAAGGTTAATTAAAATGATACATCCTTAGCATGACTAATCAAGAAAAAGACAGAAACACAATTTACTCATATTAGAATTGAAAGAGGGAATACAATTTATAGCTCCTTACAGACATTAAAAAGATATTATTGGGAAAAACTGTAGACCACTAAAGTCAACATCTTGGATGAATGCACAAATTCCTTGCAGAACCTTATGTAACAAAACTGACCCAGAAGAAATAGAAAATTTCAACAGAATTATATTTATTGAAGAAATACAATTAATAATAAAAACCTTAACATATGAAAAGATTTTCAACATCACTAATCATCTGAGAAATGCAAATTAAAACCACAATGAGATATCATTTCACACCTCTCAGAATGACTATCATCAATAAATCAACAAACAAGAGTTGGTGAGGATGTGGAGAAAGGAGAACCATTTCGCACTGTTGGTTGGAATGCAGACTGGTGTAGCCACTGTGGAAAACAATATGGAATTTCTTCAAAAAACTAAAAAATGGAACTGCCTTTTGACCTAGTGATCCCACTTCTGGGAATATATCCAAAGGAAGCCAAAGTACTAATTCAAAAGAACATAAGCAGCACTGTGTTCATTGCAGTGTTATTGACAATCACCAAGATATGGAAGCAGCCCAACTGTCCATCAGTAAATGAGTGGATAAAACAACTATGGGACATTTACATAATGGAATACTGCTCGACCATAACAAAGAAGAAAATTTTACCATTTGCGACAGTATGGGTGGACCTGGAGAACATTATGCTATATGAAATAAGCCAATGAGAGAAAAAAATATACCATATGATTTCATTCATATGTGGAATCTATGAACAAACTGAACTAACAAAGAAAATGGGGACAGACTCATAGATGGAGAGCGGAATGACGGCTAGGGGTGGGGAAGTGGAGAGATGGAGGGATTGAGCAAAAGGGAAAAAGGACTCATGGACATGGACAACAGTGTGGTGATTGCTGGGGAGAGGGGATATAAGGGGACTAAATGGTAATGGAAAAATACAATAAAGATTAAATTTAAAAGAGAAGAAAGAAACTCCTTCAAAAATATCTAGACTCAAATAGTTTGTGGTAGATTCTATCAAATTTAAGAACAAATATCAATCTTACAGAAACTTCTTCAGGAAAATAGAGGAAAAGAGATTGCTTTACAATTCATTTTATGAGGTCAGCATTAACCTAATCCTAAAACCTGACAAACACATTACAAGAAATCTGAAAAATCAGTACCCCTTATGACAATAAATATAAAAATTCTTAACAAAATTAGTAAATAGAATCCAACATATATAAATGTTTAATGCATCAAAGAGAACTGCAGTTTATTCCAATGATGCATGATTTGTTCAATATTTGAGTATCAATTCATGCAATATACCACAGCAAGTGAAAAAGGAGAAAAAAAAGATGTTCCTTTCAATAAATTCAGAAAAAGTATTTGATAAAATTCACTAGCCATTCATGATTTTTAAAAAACCTCAGCACCTCCATGTTCATAGCAGCATTATTTACAAGAGCCAAGATACATAAACAACTTATGTATCTATGATTGATGAATGATAAAG
>PVKM010021627.1:0-22416 GCA_004027735.1 Carollia perspicillata | reverse complement strand
TTGCCTTTCATGACTTTGAATATTTCCAGCCCCTTCTTGCCTGCAAGGTTTCTTTTGAGAAATCAGCTGATAGTCTTATGGGCACTCCTTTGTAGGTAATTGTCTGCTTTTCTGTTGCTGCTTTTAAGATTCTCTCCTTATCTATAATCTTGGGTAATGTAATTATGATGTGCCTGGGTGTGTGCTTCCTTGGGCCCAACTTCTTTGGGACTCGCTGGACTTCCTGGACTTCCTGGAAGTCTATTTCCTTTGCCAGATTAGGGGCGTTTTCCTTCATTATGTTTTCAAATAAGTTTCCAATTTCTTGCTCTTCCTCTTCTCCCTCTGGCACCCCTATGATTCGGATGTTGGAACAATTAAAGTTGTCCCGGAGGTTCCTACAATGTAACAAAGAAATAGTTTTCCAAATTTTTACTATGAAATGTATTTTTTATATTCAGAAAATATTATGAAATTGTAGGATTTCTTTAAATAGAAATTTCTTTTGCTGATTTACAATGTGCTTTCCAGGAGTCTGTCTACAGAGGAAGTTGAGTGGGTCCCTGGGAGGGACAGGAAGGGAGTGGTCTGAAGACAGCAAAGATGCTGATTGTGTAGGGAAAGATCTTGTGCGTGTGGGTGGTGGAGTAGCTTGAGATCTGCTGTGACAATTTCCAGATCTCCCTGGAATATTGTCAAAACAGCTTATTGGAGAAAAAAAAAGTGTTCCTTCAGATTGTTCCTATATAGTTACCACAAATAACTCACAAATGGAGACTGAAAGAGGAAGTAGCATTTAGCAGTTCTCATACCCACAGATATGGCTTAATTTTATGCTTGGCTATATAGATTTCTTTCACCCCTGAATGAATGGGTGGAAATTATTTTCAAATGTACTATTTTAGTTTTTTCCTATCTGCTTTATGAATGATCTTTTAAAAAAGAAAATCTGATTATATTTCCACTTAAAATCCTTTAATGGATTCTCATGGTCTTTGAGGTACCATCCAGACTACCTACTCTGATGCACATACATGATGTTGGTGAACTCTCTCCTGTCTTCCTCTCCTGCTCACCTCCCTTCCCTCCACCAAATGTGTCCCAGACTTCATCACATCAGATAACTCACAGCTTTTATAGGTGTCACCCCCATTATTCAGGCTGAACTTCCTTTTAGAAGCCTCCTCTGTATCCCCTTCTCCATGTGACTTCTCACCTCTGCATACTTTCATCACATACTTACCACATGGCATTTTCCTAGTTTAGCTTTCCAGCCTGTTTCCTCAATGTCAGGTTCTGAGGGGCAGGGATCAGGATGTGGATGTGACCATCTTTTATTTTAGTGCTCACCATAGGATTTTGGGTCCACAACAGTTGTTCAATAAACCTTTGTTAAAAGACTACACGAGGAAATGCCTGAGATATTTTGTTGGCGTGTACACATAGTTACTGTTAAATTCACCCCTGATCTTGTTTGAACTTTGCTTCCTAGCTGTTATCTTCCTAGCAGGCAGAGCTGAGTGTCAGCAAATAATGGCCCCCAAAGATGAGCATGCTCTAATCCCTGAAACTTTTGAAAATGTTATCTACATGTTAAAAGGAACCTTGTGAGGAATTAAGGTTATGGACTTTCACATAAGGAGATTATTCTGGGGTATCTGGGGTGAGGGCTGATGTAATTGCATTAACTGTGGATGTGAGAGGCAGAAGAAAAACAGATGCAGTGCCTTACCTTCTACTTTTCTGTTGTGTCACCCTGGTCTCACATCAGTTGTACCCTTTCACCCTTCATACATTTTTTAAAGATTTTATTTATTTATCTTTACAGGGGAAGGGAAGGAGAGAGGGAGAGAAATATCAATGTATGGTTGCCTCTTGTGCATCCCCTGCTGGGAACTGGCCTGCAACCCAGGCGTGTGCCCTGGCTGGGAATCGAATTGCAATCTTTTGGTTCGCAGGCCCAGGTTCAATCCACTGAGCTACTCCAGCCAGGGCTCACCCTTCATATCTCTTATCCCTCTATATTTTATGTTTTATTATCTCACTGTTCTACTTTATAGATATTTTCATCAGATTGCTCTCATGTGTAGCAGTGCATGATTTGCTGTTTGTCCTGTCCATTAACTTTCTTCAAATTTAAAAGTTTTATATATATATCCTAAAATGTCATTGCTTTTCAAATTAGCCTATTAATCTGTATAATTTTTTGTCATTTGCTCATACTCATTATCATGCATTTTATTTTTTAAAAAATTTAAAACCTTTCGTACATGTTCTGTTTTCTACAGCTATAGTTTCTTGGTAGCCAGTTCTGTTTTTTGTTACTTCTTCTGACTTTTACTTATGGTGGTTTATATTCTTAAATGCTTGGTGACTTTTTTACATTTTAAGGTTATTGCTTTATTTTAACCTAAGGGAGTCATATAGATGTAAATTAGAATACTTTTTCTTCACAGAGGACTTACTATTTCCTTATGCCTTTCCCCTGGTCTTGGCTAGCATAGGTTCCCAGGCTCAGTTTTTCCACCTTAACATCTCAGTGTCTTATGTACTCAATGGGCAACCAACTAGTTGACAGTTAATTATTTTGGGAGGAGGAAGGGAGGTGGTCCTTGGAGGATTCACATACTTCCCGTAAGAAAAACAGTGCAACAAAGAGTGTGTCCTATCCAGAATATATTTTTTTTCTGTTGCAGGAGTATCCCTCACTGCATCTAACATCATAATGCTAGACACAAATATTCCTAGGTTTTTAAAAGAATAAAAATATCTTTTCTTAAACAATAGGATCATTTGTTATTTAACTTAAGGAGTTCTATAAGAGGCAGTACCAGGGTTAGTGCAGTAGTTCAATGATGCCATAAGGACTTTTTCTATCTTTTGGCCTTTCTCTGTGTTTCAGGAATATATCTTTCATGCTTACCAGATAGCTGAAGTTCCAACATTCTATATTCATGCAACAAAATCCTTCCTGTGTTCTACATTTCTACCTGTCATTCTGTATTTCTGTCTGCAAATATTGTTTGCTACCTTTAAAGAACTCCTCTTAGTATACTTTTGTAAAACATATCTACTGGTGATAACTTGTATATTTTCATATTTTATGAATCATACTTTTTGCTTTATGAAAGAGATATTTTTTGCCTTGTATAAAATTCTAGCTTGATGGATTTTTCTCTATGTACATTGTAGGTGTTCCATTAGCCTTCAGATTTTATAGTTCTGGCAGTCATCAGTCTTAATACGTTCCTTAATATGCTTAATTTTTCTGTGATTGCTTTAAAAATTTTTCTCTTTGTCATTTATTTTTATATTTTTAAGTAGGATATGTCTATGTGTGGTTTTTTAAAAATTTGTCTTGCTTTAGGTTCATTGAGTTTCTTGATGCCTTTGAAATATTCTCAACAATTATTTTTTCAAATATTGCTTCTGCTCCTTTCTGTTCTCTTGTTTTGGGACTCTAATTACACACATTAGAGCGTTTGAGCATTTTTCTCAGATATTTATAATGTTTTCCTCCTTTCCATTTATTAAAAAACTTGTGTTTCAATTGTAACCTTTTCTATAGTTCTGTCTTTAAGCATACTAATCCTGTCTTCTGATATACCCAGTCTGATGATAACCTGACCTACTGAGTTTTTGATAACATATATCATATTTTTGTCCCTTGGTTTTAAATAATTCCAAACTCATTCAATGTCAGATCGCATTCTACATCATAGCCATGTATTAAGAAAATGCATTTTACCAATCCTAATAAAATCTGATTTAGTGTTTGTCTATCATTATGACAACAAGAGAGAACAGCTAAATAAATGTGCAGTATTAACTTTTATATAGGACATTAACTTTTGCAAACTGCTCTCGTATTCTTGTGCCATTTGAAACTTACCATGTGAAGTATGTAGGGAAGATATTATTTCATTATAACCATAAATAAACTGAATTTGTAAATGGTAAAGACTGTATTCCTTGCTTCAAAGCACGTGTCCTATCAATGGGGGAAGAGGGGAAATGTCAAGTTAAAAAGATAATACATTTTCTTCTAATGCTTCTTATCTAAATATAGAGTCATAGAGCTGGAAGAAACTTCCTTAAAAGCTTGCATAGTCCATATCCTCATATTATATTGTTTTAGTCATATTTTACCTCTTATGTAGGTGACCCTGTATCTGGAGCTTGCAAGATAGGGAAACTTCTGTGTCATCTTTTATTTATCTATTTATCTAAAACCATAGGATAAGGTAGTAAGTAAAATTATAATTAATATTTACTTTTGATTAATATTAGGATGATAAGTTACTATATGACAGTGACAGAATATTTAGAATTTGGAGACTTTATTTGTACCATTCTTAAAAAGCCTAAGGTAAAGTTATTTGAGTTCAAAAGAGATGGTGATATGGTTGCATAGTTTTTTGTTTTTCAAAATGAATGCTGAGTAGTTTAATTTAATTTAACTTTATTTAGTTTTAATAGTTTAATTAAGCATCACTTTATACCTATGCTTTATTTTATACTAGTTTTGGTCTAAAATTAGGATTTTAGTAAAATTAGGATTCATATAATAAACCTTTTGAGAAAGAGTGTAATGGTTATGTTTATAACTCAATTTAATTGTCATCCACATAAAAGAAATTATTTTTAGAGCCTGGCTGGTGTGGCTCAGTGGATTGAGCACCAGCCTGTGGATCAAAGGGTTGCCAGTTTGATTCCCAGTCAGGGCACATGTCTGGGTTGTGGGGCCAGGTCCCCTATTTGGGTTGTGCAAGAGGCAACCATACAATGATGTTTCTCCACTTCTCTTTCTCTCTCCCTTCCCCTCTCTCTAAAAATAAATAAATAAAATCTTTAAAATAAAAAAAATTCTTTTTAGAATTATTCTTTTAATAATAATTTACTGAAATATTTTACCTTAATTTAATATACCTATGTGACATAATGTACATATGTGCTTTAATTACTTTATGGAGTAGCACACAACATTAAAAAAAACTGTATAGGCTAATCAAATTTTGTTAGTAGTAAACAAATTAACATAGTTAAAAAAATCCACAAGTTTTACCCTATTTTGCTGTAATCATTCCCACTTTGACCAACTATCTAACAAACGGGGATTTTGGTTACCAGCAATAAGAATGACAGCATGTCAGTAGTTGTGTGTAAATTCATTGATCCAAAGAGAAAACCCTATCACAGAATATAGCATAACATCATCTTTGGATAGAAGATACATATTTGCTATACCGTAATAGCTTCCACTGGGCATATTTATAATTGATAAATGGATTATCTTTATAATTCATTTGGGGCTGAGAAAATTAAGGCTTTATTTCAGCAGGGTTATTTACTGGGAAACAGTTGACTCATTGTAGTTAGTGGGTGTGGCTAGCTATATAGGTATATAAGAGAACACTGCCGTTTGCTCTGTCCGGGGACTTTCAGCCTACACTGTGATCTTGAAGGCATTGTTATAGGAGCTTTTAAAAACTCAGTGTTCAGGATTTCAGGTCCAGCTATTTTCTGAAGGCAGAAGATTAGGACTATGCAAAACGTGGTGATGAGAAGAAAAGGAGATGATGTCAGGCTTTTACGTTTACCATATGGTTGGAGGATCCAGTGCTCATTTTTGTGTTTTACTAAGCCATATCAATTTCAATCCAGCTTGTGAAAGCAACTATCTGTGGAGTATTTCAGCCCTGAGTACGCAATGCCAGATTTTAGTTTTGGCAAATCCGAAGTAAAAGAGGCAATATCGCTCATTAATTTCTCCTTCCCTTTCCTTCACCTTGGCTGGGGCCCTGCCAGAACCAGGGTTAGACTGCCAGCCCAGGAGGTGCACTTCACACTCTGAGAGGTGCTATTCGTAAGCATATTATCCTCTTCTATGACTCCAGACTAAATCCACAGCTGAACAGTAGGATGCTGCTTGCTAATGTTGATCATCCTGGCAAAACAGACTGTCAGTTCTGCAAACCAATATAAGTAGTGAGTTTTGCGTGCAGCTGAAATACCTACATTACATGACAGGCTCAAGACACACAATGGACTCTGTTGCTGTCTTTTTCTGCTTTTCCTTTTAATCTCATGTTCTTTCTTTCTTCATACCCGAAGATTCATTTCTTAGCACTGAAATAAGAGCATAATTAAAAGCATTATTACCGGAAAAACAAGCTGTAGTGGATAACTTAGGCCCACTTCAGCTGTGTCTTGATGATTAGTCTGTTATTTGTTTTTAAATTTCCAGGAAAAGAAAATTAACTGACTGCCCATTGTTCAACACCGGCTAATTCTAAATGAAATCATGATCATTTCTACAGCAGATTTACCTTCCTAATTATGCTTGGCTAATGTTTACACTGACTGATGGAAAAGGATGGTGCCTGGGAGAATGCCAAATGGCAGAAGGAAGTCTGACCTGAGACTAAAAATGTCCAAGGGTAAATTACTGAGTGGACAATCTGTAACAAGATAAAAAAAAAGAGCTGATGATGTGAATATCATTACTCCTTCAACTCTGTGTCCACTTCCCCCTTGATTTAAAAAAAAAAAATTCTTGGCTGAAATACAAACAGTGCACTTTAACCTTGATAATACCTGAGAGGAATAAAGATATTTTCTCTGTCTCTAGAGTTTCAGCACAAGATTATGAAAAGGAGAAATGTTTGCAAATGCTACTATAAAGCCTTTTTGGAGAATTGCCTTGCTTCCATGTTCTACAGCTCCCATTTCTTCACATTTAAGTCACTTGTTCCTCAGGCTACATGATATTGGAGTCCCTGGGTGTAATTTTGAGTATAGACAGGATGAATTACAGGGACTTTGAGTCTAGTCCTCTGGGCTTCAGAATAATGGAATTTAGCATAACTGGGCCACAGCAGGGTGGAAAAAATGAGGAGGAGTCTGGTAATTTGGAGCTAGAATCTTTTGAGAATGGGCTGGGCAATGGGGGACAGAATCAATTGTAGATAATTAGGCACAGACATTTACTGGGAAAGAAGAAGGGAGATTGGCCAGTCTTTCTGAACACATTCTGCAAAAGTGACTCATAACCAATATTTTTAAAGACTATGATTAAAATAATGTTTGAGGAGAAAATATAAATTAAGTGATTAAAAATCAGCGATCAGACTATGAAGTGTAGAAAAATAGTCTAATGTTGGCAAACTTCTGTGCATTTACTCCTGATGTTAATCAATGTACAGACCCTGCTCTCAGACTTGCTTCCCCTGGCGGTAAAACCCAGCTTTGTCTTTGGGTGAGGTCCACTATGAAAGGTAGACCTGTGATCAGGAGACCATGGCTGCGCACAGCAGGTGGTTGCAGTGCATTTCTTGGATGGGATAGGTGAAAAGAAGTGAATACAACATATCCCTCTGCATACCCCTCACTTAGTACACTAAGCGCCTTGCTCATCACGTTGATTTGAACATGTCCTAAACTGAGTTCAGTCTTCTTCCTCAAACTTGAATCTCCCCTGTAGTAACAGTACACTTAATTGCTAATTACATACATACACAGTTAATTGTTAACTAAATCCAGTGGTTCTATTTTAGGAATGCCCCCTGTCATCACCTTGGTCCAAGTTCTCATTGTCCATTACCTGGACTCGAGGAACAGCCTCTTTCCTGATTTCTGTCCTCATTCCCATCCATCTCCCAAGAGGGGCACTGGGATGGTCTTCCTTAAAATAATTTGGATTATGTCATTACCTCCCTAGTGACCTCTAGTATTTCCTCTTTGTCTACAGGACTTGTTAATTAGTACAACAAGACAAAGAGACTTTACGATCTGGCCTTCTGCCATGCCCGTTTTTACTCTCGGTACCACAGCTACACAGACTCTCTGTCCTGTTCCAAATCAGCTATGCTCTGTTATGCCTCTACCATTCCTTCTGTTCCTCTCCCTACCTCTTTTATCTACCAAACAGAAATGGGACATGCTTTTTTCCTTATGATGAAAGAATTATTTAAGATAAAATAGCCACCTTATCAAAGAAAAATAAATGACTGGTTAATTACAAGATAAATCCCAAGTCATGTTGAGACACTGACTTGCCTCAATTAGAACTGTTAGAGGGATAGACTTAGAGTGAAATGAAGTTTATCTCGATGGTCTTGGAGGATTGTTATATGATATTTTTAGTTTGTTTGATTTTAAAAGGATTATGATTCAATGCCTACAGTACTTTCTATAAATTATATGGACAACTAATTCTCACTCAATAAGCTTATTAAAATAAAAGAAGTTTCACATTGTCTGAATAGACTGAATAGCTTCTTGTATCCAAAGTCTTTATCTAAAAAAAGCTTAGATTTAAAGGCTAGCAAGAATAAGATTTAGTTTAATAATATGTATTAAAAATTATAGCTATATTTTGACAAAGGGGGCATGAGCATATAAAGGGGTAAAAATAGCCTCTTCAATAAATGATGTTGGGAGAACTGGACTGTTATATGCAAAACATAAAACTAGATCACCAACTTACACCATACACTGGAATAAACTCAAAATGGATAAAAGTCTTAAATATAAGTCATGACATCATAAAAGTCCTAGAGAACGTATAGACAGTAAAGTTTCAGATATTCCACATAGCAACATTTTTGCCCTTATAACTCCTAGGGCAAGGGACATAAAGGAAAAAATAAACAAATGGGACTACATCAAATTAAAAATCTTCTGCACAGCTAAAGAAACCATCATCAATAAGGGAAAGGAACTGACTGTATGGGAGAACATATTTGTCAATGATACCTTGGACAAGAGTTTGATCTTCAAAATATGTAAAGAACTCATATGACTTAACACCAGGAAGACAAACAATCCAATTAAAAAATGAGCAAAGGACCTAAATAGACACTTCTCCTTGGAGGACATACAGATGACTTGTAGACATATGAAGAGATGCTCAACATCACTAATCATCAGACAGATGCAAATTAAAACCACAATGAAATAGCGCCTCACACATAGAGTGGCTCTCATTAATAAATCAATAAACAACGAGTCTTGACTGGGATGTGGAGAAAAGGGAACCCTAGTGCACTGTTGGTGGGAATGCAGACTGGTGCAGCTACTGTGGAAAACAATATGGAATTTCCTCAAAAAATTAAAAATGAGGACTTCTGGCCAAGATGGAGGCATAGGTGGAAAAACTGTGCCTCCTCACACAACCAAAAATTTTTTTCCTTTCATTATTTTTTCAAGTAGATTTCTTTTTTAAACATTTTTTATTTTAGTTCTTGTTCAAGTACAGTTTTCTGTCTTTTACTCCCATCCCAGTCCACCCACCTAGTGCTCCCTTCTTCCCTCCCATTTCCACCCCCCCCCCTAGTTTTTGTCCATGTGTCCTTTATATTTGTTCCTGTGACCCCTTCCCCTTTTCCCTTGAAATTCCCTCCCCTTTCCCCTCTGGTCACTCTCAGCCTGTTTTCTATGTCAATGTCTTTGGTTATATTTTGCTTGCTTGTTTGGTTTGTTGCTTAGCTTCCTGTTAAAGGTGAGATCGTATGGTATTTGTCTTTTACCACCTGGCTTATTTCACTTAGCATAATGCTTTCCAATTCCATCCATGCCATTGCATAGGGTAGGAGCTCCTTCTTTCTTTCTGCTGCATAGAATTCCATTGTGTACATGTACCACAATTTTTTGATCCATTCATTTACTGATGGGCACCTAGGTTGCTTCCAGCACTTGGCTATTGTAAATTGTGCTGCTATGAACATTGGGGTGCATAATTTTTTTGGATTGGTGTTTCTGGGTTCTTAGGGTATAATCCTAGCAGTGGAATTGCCGGGTCAAAAGGCACATCCATTTTTAGTTTTCTGAGAAAATTCCGCACTGTTTTCCATAGTGGTTGTACCAGTCTGCACTCCCAACAACAGTGTACTAGGGTCCCCTTTTCTCTACAACCTCGCCAACACTTGTTGTTTTGCTCACACAACCAAATTTAAGGACAACAAAGATTTAGAAACACAAACACAACCAGAACAGACAGAAAATTGAACTGCATGTAAGTCCAACAATGAACCATTCATCCAGACTGGTAAGAGGGGAGGAGTCGGTGGTCGGCGGAGAGGGGTTGGCGGAGTTGGGAGGAAATGAGCAGACCCAACCCAGTGAGGCATGCAAGGCGGTTGGCTGATAGCAAACGCACATTCACGTGCAGATAAAGCAGGCAAAAACGAGCAGTGAGACAGACTGCACAACCCAGGGCCCCAGTGACAGGAAATAAAGCCTAAAACACCGATTGAGAAAACTTGCGGGGGTTGAGGTGCCAGGAGAGACTCCCAGACTCACAGGAGAGTTTGTTGGAGAGACCCACGGGGTCCTAGAATGTACACAAGCCCATGCACCAGGGAACCAGCACCAGAAGGGCCCAATTTGCTTGTGGGAAGCAGCAGAGGGAACTGAATTCCAAGAGAGAGTGAAGCAAGCGCCATCGCTCCCTCTTTGACCCCATCCCAACATACAGCATCACAACCCAGTGACTGGGTTGCCTCACCCTGGTGAACACCTAAGGCTCCACCCCTCATACATATCAGACCAAAACATTATGGTTTAAACAGAAGAACAAATCAAAGCCCCAGAGCCAATACTTTTAAGAGACCAAGAGATAGCCAACCTATCAGATGCACAGTTCAAAACACTGGTGATCAGTATGCTCACAGAACTGGTTGATTTTGGTCACAAATTAGTTGAAAAAATGAAGGTGATGCTAAGTGAAATGAAGGAAAATGCACAGGGAACCAATGGTGATGGGAAGAAAACTGGGACTCAAATCAATGGAGTGGACCAGAAGGAAGAAAGAAACAACTGAACAGAAAAGAATGAAGAAACAAGAATTCAAAAAAATGAGGAGAGGCTTAGGAACCTCCAGGTCATCTTTAAATGTTCCGACATCCGAATTATAGGGGTACCAGAAGGGGAAGAGGATGAGCAACAAGTGGAAAACTTATTTGAACAAAGAATAAAGGAGAACTTCCCCAATCTGGCAAAGGAAATAGACTTCCAGGAAGTCCAGGAAGCTCAGAGAGTCCCAAAGAAGTTGGACCCAAGGAGGAACACAACAAGGTACATCATAATTACATTAGCCAAGATTAAAATGAAGGAGAGAATTCTAGAAGCAGCAAGAGATAAGGGGACAGTCACCTACAAAGGAGTTCCCATCAGACTGTCAGCTGATTTCTCAAAAGAGACCCTGTAGGCAAGAAGGGGCTGCAAAGGGGCTGCAAAGAAGTATTCCAAGTCATGAAGGGCAAAGACCTACATCCAAGATTGCTCTATCCAGCAAAGTTTTCATTTGGAATGGAAGGGCAGATAAAGTGCTTCTCAGATAAGGTCAGGTTAAAGGAGTTCATCATCACCAAGCCCTTATTATATGAAATATTAAAGGGAGTTATCTAAGAAAAAGAAGATAAAAATATGAACAGTGAAAGGACAGGAAACTCACAGTTATTAACAACCATAGCTAAAACGAAAGCAAACTAAGCAGACACCTAAAACAGGAGCAGAGCCACAGAAATGGAGATCACATGGAGGGTTAGCAACAGGAGAGTGGGAGGAGGAGAGGCAGGGAGAAGGTACAGAGAATAAGTAGCATAGACGGTGGGGAGAAAATAGACAGGGGGAGGGCAAGTGAAGTGTGGGAAATGTAGAAGCTAAAGAACTTATGACCCATGGACATGAATTAAAGAGGGGGAGTGTGGATGGGAGAAGTTGTGCAGGGTGGAGGGGAATGAAGGCAGGAAATGGGACAACTGTAATGGCATAATCAAGAAAATATATTTTTTAAAAAGCAAAATAAAATTAAAAATGAAATTGCCTTTTGACCCAGCAATTCCACTGCTAGGACTATACCGTAAGAATCCGAAATCACCAATTCAAAGGAACTTATGCACCCCTATGTTCATAGCAGTGCTATTTACAATAGCCACATACTAGGAATAGCCTAAGTGCCCATCAGTAAATGAATGGGTCGAAAAACTGTGGTACTTTACCTAGTGGAATACTACACAGTGGAAAGAAAGAAGGAACTCCCACCTTTTGTGACAGAATGGATGTAACTGAAGAATATTAGGCTAAGTGAAATAAGCCAGTTGGTAAAAGAGAAATACCATATGATCTTACCTATAAGAGGAATCTAAAGAACTAAATAAACTGATGAGCAAAAAAGAACCAGAGACATGGAAATATGGAATAGACTGACAGTGACCAGAGGGGAGTGGGAGGACGATAATGGTGGAAAGAAGGGGAAGAGAATAGTGAAAGGACATGTACGAATGACCCACAGACATGGACAACAGTGTGGGAATTGACTGTGGGAATCAGGGCTGGGCTGGGCTGGGTGGAGGAGGGCAAAGGGGGAAAAACCGGGACAACTGTAATAGAGTAACAATAAAATAATTTTAAAAAGCTGTAGCTATAAAAATAATATATACATCTCTTCAATGTATTCACATTTCACATTTTGTTTCCCATTTCTGATAAAATTTCTAAACATGGAACTGAAATAAAAGTCCTAGCAGTTTACCATAACGAACATACAGGAAAGAGGACTGAAATGCTTTAGAATGCCGCTTTTTTTTTTTTACTCAAAAGTCTTTCTTTTTAGCATAATCATATATGTACCTGCTAAGTCACTTGTGTTCTCTACTACAATTTTTTGAATGTTTTAATTATATTTTTTCCACTATCGTTTAGTTTCCATATACTCCCCTCCTCCCACAATCACCACACTGCAGTCCACGTCCATGAGTCCTTTTTCCTTTTTGCTCAATCCCTCCACTCCTGTACCCTCCCCATCCCGTTAGGTGTCATCCTGCTCTCTATCTATGAATCTGTCTGTGTTTTGCTTGTTAGTTCAGTTTGTTCATTAGATTCTAATAGAATGCAGTTTTCAAGGCAAAATTTATGCTCCCAATATCAGTAGGGTTGTGATATGCTCTCTGTAGAACCTATTGCTCCCAGTTTTTAAATTACAACTTTGAATCATATTCCTTGATTAGTAACAAGTAACCAATCATGATTAATTAGTTAAAATGTTCAACTATTAAAATCATTAACATTATTTAAAATAATTATCTCTATTTTGGCTGCATTTTATTACCATTTCTGGGAAATGCTTGCTTTACGGTAGCACTATTCTTAGTACAAACTCTCAATGAATGCAATGCATGCAATAGATAATCCATGAATTACTTTAAAAATGACTGCTTGAGTCAGGTTTTGACTTTTTTCTTTTACTGTTGTTTTATCTGGGGAAAACACATTACTACAGTGTTATGAGCTTTATGAACAACATTCTTTGAAATGAATGTTAGCTTTTAACAGGATGCTGGGAAGTAAGGAGTTTGGAAAGAACTTGTGCTGTGGAAGGAAATGTTCACTTTACAGGTTAAACAACAGTTTAGATACAGGAAGAGAGAGAATTAGTAAAGTAGAGTAAATAACAAAGTTGAGGAAATCACCTGGAACTCACTATAGAGACATAGGGAGTTGAAGACAATGAAGGTAAGTGTAATGACATGGAAGATATAAATGATACAATGAAAACCTACAACCTTTTCTATTACAGATCTATAATGATAGAACAAATAGATGAGAGAATATTTGAAGAGGTAACTAGTGAGAGTTTTCTAAAATGGAAAAAAGAACATGTGTCCTAAGTAGGGTAAATAGAAATAAACCTACATCTAGACACTGCATAACTTTAAGGGGAAAAAAATAAAGACATCAGAGAGAAAAGTCATGTTACTGTCAAAAGGAGGAACAAATGACAATTAAGATTATAGGAGTTAATTGCCAGGAGCAAGAGATCCAAGAAAATAATGGAATCCTATCCCAAAGCATTGAGGGAAAATAACTTGGACCTAAATTGTATCAAGTGAGAGTGATAGACATCTCCACATGTATATGTAGATGAAGTACATTCCTACTTTCAGACTCTCATTGGAAGAAATGCTCATGCAGATGCTTCTGTAACAAGGAAAATGAGCCCAAATGGAAGAAAAAGTCATGATGAAATACATCAGTCAAGCACGTTGGTGAACAGAAACACACATTGGCTCATAAGTAGTGGCATTATTAACTGATACAGGTGGGAGGCGGTTAAAATGATGGTGCAGTTACTAGGCACCAATAATATGAAAGGTGTGAAGAAGTGATGCTGTTTGGAGATAAGTGAAAACATTTAAAAGATTCTTGTTTGGAGGAAGGATAGATATATTTTTAACTTAATACTTGTTAGAAAAACATATGATTAAAGATGCTTGTTATGTAGGGTAAGTTCTAAAAGAAACATATGCCCTGTGATAGTGTTCCTTCTGTGAGGAAGGTATGGGATGTGGAGATTGAGAAAGTGTGCAATGGGGACTTCACTGTCATCAGAGGAACTTGTCGTGAACAGCAAGGACAGGGCTTGGGGTCACAGTATCCTAGGAATGAATGCCATCTCTGCCTCTGTTGTGGGCTGAAGTGTGTCCCCCTGAAATTTATAGGTTGACGTCCTAATCCCTAGTACTACAGAACATGACTGTATTTGGAGATGAGACCTTTAAACAGGTAATTAAGTTAAGGTTAATAGGGTCCTATTTCAATCCTAATCCAATATTGTTACTGGATGAGGGCCTGTCCCTGAGAGGGTGGGTCTGCCTAGGGCCAGCGGTGTGGGTTCATGTAGGACTTCACAACACGAGCCCAGGTGACTGTGTGGATACATTTATTAAAGCTGGGGACAGTGAAACAAGGAAGGGCTTAGCATAGAAGGAGAAGCCACAGGAGAGCCTGAGCTGGGCTGCCTGAGCTCACTGGGAAGTCAGAGAAGAGGGGGCCTTGGGGACAGGTTCAGGGGTTAGCCTGGGACAAGGGGTCCATTGCCTTAGAGTTTAGGAGATGGGTGTCTGTGAAGAAAGAAGTGTGGGGGAGCGGGAGAAGAAAAAGGAAACGGCGCTGGCTGCTCCCCCGAGGGAGAGCGTTCCCACTGCCTTGAGGTTTTTCTCTCTCTCTTGCAGGGGAGAATCTTAGAGGAGGTCTCAGGGGAGGGTTTCAGAATATTAATCAGTGTCCAGGTGTGTCCTTTCAGGATCATGGTCTCCACTGATTGGTCAGTGACAGGGCAAGGGGTCTTTGGTGAGGGTCCTGGCTTTGCTGCTTTTCTGGGCCTAGAATTGAAATACAATGGAAGCTTAGGTGTTATCTCCATGGAAGAAAGGTTACCTTGTTTTCCCTGTTTTGCCCTCTGCCAGGCATTGGGGGTGAGGGTGGGAGGGTGCAGCGGGGGAGGGGAAGGGCTTCTGCCCTGGTGACCATCCACACCTGGCTGTAAATTGCTCAGCCATTGTGTTCAGCTCTCTGTCTCATTTCCCCGTTCCACTTGCCAGGGAATTCTCCTTGCTTCTCACTATCCTGTCTCAATATGACTGGTGTCCTTATAAGAAGAGGACAAATTAGGACACGAGACAGGCACAGAAGGAAGACTATGCGAAGACACAAGGAGAAAATAGCCATCTACAAGCTGGGAAGAGAGGCCTCGGAGGAAAAAAAAATGCAGACAACTTGATTTTAGATTTCAAGCCTCCAGAATTGTGGGAAAATAATTTTTTGTGGTTTAAGCCACCCAGCCTAATTCAGCCTCTTTAATCTGTGTGTCTTGGCGTAATCTTAAAATTCTATACCTCAATTTTTTTTGTAAAGTTGAGTAATAACCTTACCTCATAGAGTTTTTATATGATTTAATCAAATTAGTGTTTGTACCACACTTGGAAAATTGTCTGTACATGGTTAACCCTCAACAAATATTAGTTACCAATACTTCTCTTAGTGAAAATCTTAAATGTGACAAATTATTAACACTGACTAATTATGAATGGTTAAAATATGTATACTTGTTATACTCTCCACTTTTAGGCAAATTTAAAAATTATTCTGGATAAAAGAAAATTTATTCTCTATGTCATGTAGGTACTTGAGAGCAGGTTGAAAAATACTACAACTGATGTCATAGTAGAGGATTTATTAATGGCATTATTTATTTGAGAAATATTTTTAGCATCTATTACCTGCCAGGTACCAAGCTGTCCTTTTGAGTATTATGTATTGACCAAGTGTCTTTTATTTTATTTTTTTTGGAGCGTGTGTTTACTACCAGTAAAATGGCTTTCAGAACTCGAGATCCATTCTATAATTCCGTGTCTGCCCATGACCCAGCACATGGGCATTTGTCTTGCAAAGTTTATTACAGCCAGTCAGCCAAAATACTTTATAGCCCTGCTTAGTGTACTTGATGCACCTGCAGTTAAAAAAAAAAAGAGCTACTTGAGAGGAATTAAAGATTTTTCCAATCAGACTATTAATTGGAGTTATCAGGTCTCCCAAATTCAAAGGCAAACGGAATAGACACCAAACGGTCTCTGGAAGTTAGAATTAATGATATTCAATTATGAGTCCCTTTGTGGTTAGATCTCACTCAGATGCACCCAGCTATAAAAGAGTAATGTGAAAACTCATTAATTGGTAATTCTCTACAATTTCAAAAACAGATCTCCACCACAGATGTGAGTTTTCTGACAACCTTCTAATGCCTCAAAGTTGTGGGGGAAGGCTTTGTCAAACCAGTGACTCACCGTGGTAGCTCAAAGAAACACCTTGGTAGGGCCTGGGAAAAGCTCACCTCATTGAAAAGTGTATCCATCATTAAAACACTTCCCTTGGTTTTGCTGACTTCACCCTCCAGTCTTATTCCATGCAGCACTTTCCTCACAGTTGGCTCCAACAACATTTATTTTTCTTTTGATTACAGTTATTTGTAAGACATTGGCTGCTAATGATAAGGTGGGGGGTATTGATATCACTCCTTCTAGTCTCCTTCTTACCCCAAGGGCGACCCACTTGAACGTAAGATTTCAGTGGCTAACGTGAATCGATGCTATTAAATTATAATCATATGAATAGATGTTATAGAGAAAATATAAACCATGATTTACACTTAGTATTATGTCTGGCACATAGGGAGCATTAATTGAATATTAGTATGGGTGATATTGAACAGTCATAGTTCATTCAAAGAAAATATATTGCAATCCTCAATAAGTTGTACGATCCTATTGATTCTGCTGCCAATGGTCAGAGAAGTTGAGGGTTGCCATTGATGTCCCTTCTTATTTCCTGCTCTTTGTTAAGCCAAGTTCAATGTTTATGATTAAATGGTGGGTATTAAAATAGCCTTCTTCAGGCATTTATTTGGAGGGAGGGAAGAAGATTTCCTAAGCGATACTCATCATTTACAAAACCATGGTGTTCAATGGCGTGAGGTTCAGAGAAAGCATCTCCATGGGCTGGTAGAAAAGTACACTGCATGCTGTTGCTAGGCAACATCCCATGCCAGCTTCTTTTGAATAAATGTTGAGAGAATCAACAGAAACCAATGGGCTTATGAGGAGAAGGCTTTACATGGAGAATACTAACTTCTGTGTTCTTTTTGAGATTACAGATAATATAAATCTTGCCCAATATTTGTTGGGGATGGAGGGGCTCTCTCTGTGGCAACAATTTAGCAAGTTACCCCAAAGCCATTTCATGAAGATTTCCTATGACCAAATATTAATCATCTGATTTGTGTATAAAATGTAAATCCAGAAAAGAAAGCATACATTTCTCTACATGATGTTCCATTTATACCAATTTGTAGCCGTCCACCTATTTTTTCACATGTGAATATTCCACTCCACTCCTTTATCACTTTGACTACACATTCCATACAGAGTGGGTCTGTTCTGGACAGCATGCTCAAAGAACATTTGTAACTAGAGAATTCCTTCTTTCAGCAGGTGTTCAGGGTGTGTGGCTTGCGGTGGGTAACAACAAATTCATTACTTAACAAATTCATTACTTTCGTTGCCTGGAGGTATTCCAGTGGAAGAAATCATGGCTGTTACTATGTTGTGAATTGTACCCAAAATTTACAATCACAGAATGACAAGTTTCTTCCCTTAAATGCTATTTTACCCAAAGTTCTGAATGAATGAGGCGCCTATTTACTTAAATTGTATGCAGACCTATTATGTTGCAGACATTCTATTTTCACTTATGCAAATCGTGTGTGCATAACCAATCATACTACCACACATTTTAAAATTCTAGTTAAATTATACCTGTTTTATTTTTCAGCTTCCCTTAGACTTACAGTCAAGCCTACATAATTACTTACCTTTGTCTTGAAATTTATTCAATGGGATTGACACGAGGGTATTGTTGGCACTGGTTGTAAAGTAATGGATTTCTAGAGCTACTTCTAATGTTGCAACTGTGGGGGGAGAGGAAGGCTCAAGGCACGTCTTGGGGCCTCTTTTACAACTCTAACCAGAACGCTTCTGTTTTGATTTGTTTTACAAACTGGGTTTGTTTTTTAAATGAAATTTTATTTGAAAGAGAAAGTGTTTTGTTATATTTTGTTCATTTATTTCTTTGTTTTCTGTTTTTTTAGATTCCGCATATAAGTGAAATCATACGGTATTTGTCTGACTTATTTCTCTTAGCATAAGATCCTCAAGGTCCATCCATGTTGTCACAAATGGCAAGATTTTATTTTTTATAGTTGAGTAATATATGTGTATATGTGTATATTACTCAACTATAAAAATATATGTATATTACTCAGCTATAAAAATATACATGCTTTACACACCTACACCCACATCTTCTTTATCCACTCATCTATCAATGAACACAGGTTACTTCCATATCTTGGCTATTCTAAATGAGGTTGCAGTGAACATAGTGGTGCACATATTTTTTTTAATTAGTGTTTTTATTTTCTTCAGGTAAGTACCCAAAAGAGGTATCACTGGCTTGAATGGCAGTTCTATTTTTCATTTTTGAGAACCCTCCCTACTGCTCTCCATAGAGGCTGTACCAACCTACATTTGAACCAACAGTGCACAAGTGTTCCCTTTTTATTACTTTCTCACCAACACTTTTTCCTTTTCTTTCTTTCTTCCTTTCTTTCTTTCTTTCTTTCTTTCTTTCTTTCTTTCTTTCTTTCTTTCTTTCTTTCTTTCTTTCGTCAATAGTCATTCTGACAAGTGTGAGGTAATATCTCTTTGTGATTTTGACTCGCATTTCTCTGATAATTAGTGATATTGAGCATCTTTTCATGTACCTGTTGATCACCCATCTGTCTTCTTTGGAAAATGACCCATTCAGGTCCTTTGTCCATTTTTAATTGGGTTGTTTCAGCTACTGGAGAACATACATACAATACCAAGAACATATTGATAACCCGTACTGGGGGGCAACTGAATGAAGTCTCGATGAAGGCATTCAAAGGGTTCAAAGGAGGGAGATTGAGACCTCTGGGAACAAAAATAGTTTTTTTAGGATTATAGATTTGACAGGTCAGACATTAAATGGTAAACTGGTCTCACAATTTTATAGAAGTCTCTCCATCAGTGTTTATGTATAATTTGAATGATCTTAAATGCACCATGATGGGTGAAGGCACGTAAAAACCAAAAAATGGCATTTGCTGGGCAGCCTGGAAGAACCATGTGACCATTTTGGATTTCCCATAGCCTGATTGTTCATTTTATTTCCAACTGTTGTTTACCAATCTTAATTTCTCTGATTCAGGAGCAAATGGTTGCCATGTTGCAAGGACATTAGAGTGGCCAAGGTCTGGTGTTAAGCAGTCAAATTTTGCAGAAGCAGAATGTACTTCATCCATATGTGCTGCAATCTTTAGATTCTGTTACTGCTGCCTTTGCATGAGAGTCAGCTACTGAGCATCCTCTTGATATTCAGGTTTCATTCTTCTAGTGTAAGCCTTAATTTTGATGACAGCAATTTCAGAAGGCAAGAGAATAGCAGTAAGAAGGTCATTTACTTGTTGCCCATTTTTGATTGGAGTCCAGAGGATGTAAGAAAACCACTTTGTTTTCATAACATCTCTAAATCATGGATGACCCAAAAGGCACACTGTTATCAGTATAAATAATAACAATTTGTCTTTCTGATAACTGGCATGCTCTGATATGAGCATGGAGCTCTGATTGTTGGGCTGATTTAGCCTGTGGGAAGTTTCCTCTTTGAAGTAGTTTCAACTGAGTAGCAATAGCATGACTAGCTTGGAAATTCCCTTTTTCATTTTTACAATATGACTCATCAACATTAAATCAGGATTAGTTAAATGGATGTCTTGTAAATCAAGATGTGGTAGGTCCCATATGAGCTTGCCTTCTTTAGGCAGAAGTAGTAATTTAGCTAGATTAAGGACATTTCAATGTTTAAGATGTAGTAGGTTAGGTGGTGAAAGCAGAAGGATCTCATAGGAGGTCAGCAGGCTTGCAGAGAAATATTGAGTCAATTCAGAGTTAAGAAGATTTTGGACAGCATGAGGAATTTGTAAATAAATGTCATTTCCTAGGATCATTCTGCTGAGGCTTCTACTAAGTTTACAGCTGTATCTATAGCCTTAAGGTAACCTCGATATGCATGAGCGACTAAATTAAGTTGTATGCGATAATAAGCAATAGGCCTATGTTGATTGCTTTGTTATTGTGTGAGCATTCCCAGGGCTTAGTTGTCTATTTCATGTACAAATGAGGTGAGTGGTTTTGAACAGTTAGCCCTAGACAGGTCGCTCCTTTAGGCTTGTTATAGTCTTTTAAAGGCCTGCTCAGATTCATTTTCCCAAGGAAGGGGCTCAGGAACTAAAGTTTAGTAAGTTTCTAAGTAGGGAAGCCAATAGAGAAAAATTAGGAACTCAATTAGCAACAGTCAGCTAGGCCTAGCAATTTATAAAGCTGTCCCTTAGGTATGGGCCTATGTCGTTCTTGGATTAGTTTAATTCTTTTTAGAGATTGCTGAATTCCAAAACTTATATTATGACCTGGGTAATAAATAGTATCTAGAGATAATGGTATGTCCTTTTTCAGCTAGCTGTTGCAGCAAATAAGTAGAATCTTTGATGGATGCCTCTTGGATAATTGAGCATAGTCAGTAATCATCTATGTATTGTAAAAGGGTCGCTTTCCCAGAGAACTGGAGGGTACTTGAATTTTGGTGGAATACTTGGGAAAAATAAGAAGGGGCCTCACTGAGCCCTTGATACGTGACTGTCCAGTTACTTTGTTGATTGATCCAAATGAAGTCAAATAGGTATTGACTGTCGGAGTCTGAAAGGCTGAAAAAGGCTTAGAACAGCGAACCATTCTGAATCTGGTGGGACTTGTGGCAAAAGGGTGTTTGGGTTTAGAACAGCTAGGAAATGTCAATAGCTCTTAAATTCTGGACAGATTGCCATCCTCTCCCATTAGGTTTCAAGCCTGTCAGGATTGAGGTGTCCCAGAGGCTCACACAGGGGACGATTAACTGCTGGGTGATTAGGCAGTCTATTCCTGGTGTGATGCCTTGCATGGCTTTAGGCTTTACTGACTATTGAGGTAATTTAGGGAGAGGTTTAGCTATGTATATCTGAATTTTTACAGATTCTATAGTTTTTATTCTCCCAATGTCAGCATTAGGAGTAGCCCACAGATTTTTGGGCATCTTGATTAAATTAGGAGACCTGTTGGAATTCTTCCTCTTCTATGTCAAGGTCAGATTGTATAGAACATAAAAGATCAGGTTCAGGTTGGTCAGAAAATTCTGATGTGAGGTCTCCATTAGAAGCAAAACATACTAGTCCTTTTGACTTAGAAAGCTGATCTCTACCAAATAAGTTGACTGGGATAATATCATGTAGCAAGAAAGAATGCTTTTCAGTAAAAGTCCCAAGGTTATTTATGCTAATTGAGATATACATTCTCTCTGAATTGTATTAGACATCCCCACATTGGAAACCTCCTCTCCCCTGTAAGGGATTTGTTGTACTATAAAAGTAGGGTTTAGAGCAGAAAGTATAGCTCTAATATCAACTAAAATTTGACAAGGTTTCCCATTAAATTTAATTTTAGTTTTCCCTTAGCTGTTTATTTTTTTTATTATTATTTTTCTTTTTTTTTTAATTGTTTTCCTCCCTTAGCTGTTTAAAGGAATTGCTGGTAACAGTTTACCAGAGAACCCTTAGAAACTCTATCAGTTTAGGAGAACCCCATATGGGGACTTTCCCTTGGGGGCATTTGATTGAATGTTGAAGAATATGTATAGGGTCTTGGAGGTCAATTTTTTTCTCCAGTGCCCAATTGATTACAACTGAGACAGTGGCTTCTGGGCTGGCTTTTTGATGATGGCCACCAGGGCATGTGATATGGGAAGCCTGCATGTTATTTTAGGTCTCTGGCCTTGGAGCTGTTGTAGCTGGTAGCTTTTTATGGTCTTGCTCCATGGTCCTTTAGAAATGTTCAGCAATAATCAAAGGTTAAGTCAAACTGGTAGCCTCTCATCCTATTTTCTGCCTCTATCAATCTACTCATCTCAGGAAAGAGTCTGATTACAAAA
>PVKM010021626.1:0-22412 GCA_004027735.1 Carollia perspicillata | reverse complement strand
AAGAACAAAGTAGGAGGAATCACAATACCTGACATCAAACTATATTACAAGGCCACAGTAATCAAAACAGCCTGGCACTGGCATAAGAACAGACACATAGACCAATAGAACAGAACAGAGAGCCCAGAAATAAACCCAAGCCTCTATTGTCAATTAATATTTGACAAAGCGGGCAGAAGCATAAAATGGAGTAAAAATAATCTCTTCAACAAATGGTGTTTGGGGGTCTGGATAGCTACATGCAAAACAAAAATGAAATTTGAGCACCAACTTACACCATACACAAAAATAAATTCAACATGGATAAAAGACTTAGATATAAGTTGTGACACCATAAAAGTCCTAGAGGAAAACATTAGCAGGAAAATCTCAGATATTCCACACAGCAACATCTTCACTGATATGTCCCCTAAAGCAAGGAACATAAAGGAAAGAACAAACAAATGGTACCTCATCAAATTAAAAAGCTCCAGCATGAATAGAGAAAATAGCATTAAAATGAAAAGAGAACCAACTGTATGGGAAAACATATTTGCCAATGATACCTCAGACTAGGGTTTGACCTCCAAAATATATAAAGAATTCACATGACTCCACTCCAGGAAAACAAAAAGCCTAATTAAAAAATGGGCAAAAGACTTCAACAGACATTTCTCCAAGGAGGACATACAGAAGGCCCAGAGACATATGGGAGAATGCTGAGCATCACTAGCCATCAGAGAGATGCAAATTAAAACCACAGTGAGATACCACTTCACACTGGTCAGAATGGCCATCATAAACAAATAAAAAAACAAGTGTTGGAGAGGATGTGGAGAAAAGGGAACCCTAGGCACTGCTGGTGAGAATGCAGATTAGTGCAGCCACTGTGGAAAACACCGTGGAATTTCCTCAGAAAACTAAAGATGAAACTGCCTTTTGACCCAGCAATTCCACTGCTAGGATTATATCCCAAGAACCCTGAAACACCATTCCAAAAGAACCTGTGCACCCCAATGTTCATAGCAGCACAATTTACAATAGCCAAGTGCTGGAAGCAACCTAAGTGCTCATCAGTAAATGAGTGGATCCAAAAAGTCCAGTACATTTACACAATAGAATACTATACAGCAGAGAAAGAGAATGAGCTGCTACCCTTTGCAACAGCATGGATGGAACTGGAAAGCATTATACTACATAAAGTAAGCCAGGTTGTAAGGGACAAATGCCATATGATCTCACCTTTAACTAGAACATAATCAACAAAAGGACAAAGCAAACAAAGTATAACCAAAGACATTGAAATTAAGAACAATCTAACAATAACCAGAGGGGAGGTGTGAGGGTAGAGTGTGGGGAAGGGTTTTCACAAACTACTATAAAGGACACATGGACAAAACCAAGGGAGAGGATGGAAGCAAGGGAGAGAGGCGTGTTTGGCTGGGGTCAGGGGGAAATGCAGACAACTGTAATTAAACAACAATTTTTTTAAAAAGCTTGAAAATTGCTACCCTGGACTCAGGTTCAAATAGGAAAGTCAGGACACAGAGAGGCCTGACTCAGAGCCCATTGTTAAAGCTCTTACAAAGTAATGATTTTTTCCAGCGTGTCTTTCAGATTATTGATTGATCCCAAGGTCATGTAATAATTTTTACAATTTCCCTTCAGCTTTGTGCCAACAGCAATTGCTATTTGTCACCAGCCTTGAGAGTAGATCAAGAGGCTAGAGAGGAGGCATATGGATGTTTCAAGGGGCCTTCAAGAATACTGATAATATAAGTGTGTGTGTGTTAACTAATCAACAGTCTAGCAAGATGCTAAAGAATAATAAATCATATTAAGCATCTATAAGAATAAATTTAGAGAGATGCTTGTTTATTTCACCCAAGACCTTTTGGAAATTTTT
This sequence comes from Carollia perspicillata, assembly GCA_004027735.1. NCBI lineage: Eukaryota > Metazoa > Chordata > Mammalia > Chiroptera > Phyllostomidae > Carollia > Carollia perspicillata. The sequence continues at coordinate 20,527 of PVKM010021626.1, read as the reverse complement.
TTTATTGTTGTTCATGTATAGTTGTCTTCATTTTCTCCCCACATGGCCCTGCCACCCTACCCATCCCTGCCTCCCACCCTCAACTTTGGCTTTGTCCATGTGTCCTTTATACATGTTTCTTGCTGGCCCTTCTCCTATTATCCCTCTCCCTCTCATCTCTGGTTACTGTCAGTTTGTTCTTTATTTCAGTGTCTCTGGTTATATTTTGCTTGCTTGTTTGTTTTGTTGATTAGGTTCCACTTATAGGTGAGATCATATGGTATTTGTCTTTCACCACCTGGCTTATTTCACTTAGCATAATGCTTTCCAGTTCCATCCATGCCGTTGCATAGGGTAGGAGCTCCTTCTTTCTTTCTGCTGCATAGAATTCCATTTTGTACATGTACCATAGTTTTTTGATCCATTCATTTACTGATGGGCACTTAGGTTGCTTCCAGCACTTGGGTCATTATTGCAATTCGTTGCTTTCTACCTTTCTCTTTAAGTTGCTAAAGATCAGATGATACAAGGTTTTACTGTTATTATTAGATACTACCTTTAGGGACAACTCTTTAAACCAGTAGCCTTTGTATCTACACTCCCCTGAAACTTCTTTTATTTTATTTTTTCAGTGCATTTAATTTTCTGGCTAGAGATCTACTAAGCTAGAGTAAGGAACATATTCAGAAGTTAGATTTACAACAGAAATTTTGGGTCAAAAACTAACACTAGTGTGTGAGATTACACATTCAGGGAAGAAACTTTTAATATTACGACATTTCTCTACCTCAGTTGTCTTCTCGTTGCTGTATTTATTTTGTCCAAATCCCACTACCCAGTTTTTGGAGTATGGTTCAGAAATGTGTGATACCTGTGCTGAAGACAGGGCACTGGGTGCTTTCAGGGCACTTGGGAAATGGGCTGTAAAGAGAAACTTGGGTTGCCATAAATTGGGGGGCCTCACTCCAGAATCATCCATGTTACATACCTCCCTTTGGCCTTCCTAATCCAATATGCATGTGCATATTATTTTATGTTTTTAAGTTGTATTTTATATTTTATTTATCTAATTTAAATGTTATTTTTCAATTACAGTTTACATTCAATGTTACTTTGTATTTGTTTTCGGTATACAGCATAGTGGCTAGACAATCATGTACGTCATGCACCTGCATTTTGAAAGAGATCTCCTGAATGACATTGTCCAATGTCCTGCAAATTCCCAGTTAGGCCTTTGCATGAACTTCTTTGGCCTCTTAACCACACTCATTCCAAGCTTTCCACAGACTTTCACAGTCTCCCTTCTGTCGTACACTGTGGATAGAGCAAAAACTTGACTCTAGTGAAAAGTGTAAATGTGGCTTGGTGGTATGTGAGTTAATGTGACTACTAGCTAGAGTCCACTGGAGAATACCTCCCAATTATCTCTCCTGATCAGGTAGGCCCAATCTCAATAGGCTGGAGCTTTTTAGTCCATAAAATGTTCAGATATAGAACTTCCTGGGAACCTCAGGTAACTGACTGCTGATTTTATCACTGCCACCCAGACTCAGGAGCTCTGTCAGATTCTCAGACTCTAGCCCAGGTCCCCTGCAAGTGAGAGACCCCAAAGGGATATCAATTTCCTATCTTACAAACCTTCTAAGACTATACTTTTAGTATCATTGCAACCCCTGCTGTCTACTCTGGTAGCTGACCTGCAGCTTGAAGACCTGGCTGTTGAACTCACGGAGGAAAACTCAAATAGTTATGCAGAATTATTGTTTTTTCTTCACTCGGAAGAATTAGAGAGTTTTTCCTGAAAGTCAACTATATAATGCCATAGGTGTGAAAGGTAAAAAGGAATCTAACCAAACAAGAATATGACTTTTCATTTACATACCTAACACTTTCACTTGCCTCATGTAAAATTCATTCTATTCAACAAATATTTATTGAACCCCTACTATGTGGCAGATACAATTCTAAATACTATATGTTATCAGTGAACAACAAAAATACTACCTACCCTCATCAAGCTTATAATTCCTTCACGGGTTTGTTGTAGACATGTATTTGACATAGTGCTTGGCACATCAAAACTACATCAGATGTAGATGATTTTTAATAGCAAATGGGATAAATGGCAATGTTCCAGGTAGAGCATAATCATCTTTGCCATTGCTATGATGAATGTTGTAAAATGAAGGATTCAAAGTGATACTTTCTAAGTCAAAACATGACAAAATATATCCTTAGAGTCAGTTATAAAATGACATTAGTCTAATAGTTGATATCTTCATTTTCACAGTAATATTCTAGTGTGAGTATTAACTTAATCCTGGCATAATTTATAAAATTTTAATATTAGTTGTGTTATAGCTGTCTTCTTTCAATTTTGAATAATTCTGAAATCTCATCCCAAGGATATGTCATCCTAGAAGATATGTGTTTGATGAAAAGCTGAAAAAAAACAGAAATTTAGCAATACAATTTTTCATCATTAAGAATACTTCAATCTTCTGTGTGAGATATCAGTAAAAATGTTGAAGTGGACTGGGACGGGAGTAAAAGACAGAAAACTGTACTTGAATAACAATTAAAATAAAATTTTAAAAAAGAATACTTCAATCTTTTAAGTAATGCTTTTATTTTGCTGCAAATGAGACTCAGTTGAAAATAAGGTATTTGATGACCTTTTAATCTTTAGAAATTAAGGATATCTGAGAATTTGCAGGATTGTAAAGTGTTCCCTTTAAAAAGAGTTAAATGCTTTTAAATACCACTTTACTTTGTATTAAAATCCTCAATAATGCAACAAAACATTGTTCTTTATTATGTAAAGTGCAAAGGCCTGAAATCTGGTTGGAAGTTAAGAGATTAGTAGCATTAACAAACAAAAAAGTAAAAAACCTAATAGGACTTAAACAATTTTTTCTACTAATTGGATTATTACAACTGTAATAAACTCAGAGGACCTGCAATAAACACAGAGCAAGAGATAATCCACATTAAAATTTAAAATGTTTTTTAATATTAAGCATTAAGAAACGGCATTCTTCATCAAATATATCATAACCTAATGAAATTAGCATTGATACTGTTTGACAGTAATGGGAAATTTCCTTAAAATGTCTTTCTTTTGAATGGATATTCCGTCCATTAGAATGCAACCTAATACAGAAAACTGGTCATAAGAAGTGAGACCTTCCATTCCTATGTGCTGTTCTATTTGACTTCCAAAAAATACTTTTCTCAAACTCATCTTTCTCTACATGAGTTTATATTTGTCTTAAAGCATCTCAACTCATTACAATCCAGGATGACTCTGAGATTTCTGTTAAAGGCAGTGTCTTGGCAGATACTTTTATTTATTTGTTAGAATCATTGCAAACCTGTATAACTTTGCCAGGTAATCAGTGAATCCATGATGACTCAAAGTGCATAAATGTGACACATATTTAAGACAAAACAGTTGTGTCCTCTCTATTTATATCCAAACCCATTTTTACAAAGACTGTTTTGTGGTAGGTTGCAATGTCTCATTAACCTTATTCTGCAGATGCAGAAAAGGAGAAAGGAATTGTCTGTTAGCCTTTTTACTGTCTTCAGGTTGATGGAATGGTTTGTGATTTGCCTAACAAAACCACTTTAGCAGTTTAAAATAGAGGCAAGAAAAAAATTAAATAAAATGAAGCATAATCTCTTAGACTCCTCTGCACTAGTACAAGCTGTGATTAATGAAAATTTCTTTAAGGTAATTTGGGTGATCTAGCAAACTTCTTCAGGGAAGCTAAAAAAAGGTATAATTTTGGAAAAAGATGGTATATATCCAAGACTTTAAGACGGTTTCTCTACAGTATCATAGTGAGGGATGTAATCACCTTGGAAGTGTGAGAGAGAATTGAGCAGGTTTTAGAAAGGCCTTCCTACTCACACTAGCACATCATGCCACTTCAGTTATCTGCATAGAACTTACTAATGGTGATATTTTCTTATTTAACTATTTGTATGTTTCTTTATTGTCTCCCTTTACTGGAAGGTAAGAGATGGCTACCTCCTGAACAGATGACATTTCAACGGAGATTTATGTTATAGGAAAGAATACAGGACATAGCAGGGAAAACTTTCCAGCCAGAGTAAGAATAGCTCACTCCAAAGCCCTATATTGAGAATGAGTTTGTCATGTTTGAAGAAAAGAAAGGACAGGGTATCTAGAGCATAGAAGGGTGGAATAGCGTGGAAAGATCTAAGAGAGGTGGATGAAGGCCAGGTCACATGGAGCTTGGTGAATCAGAATTAGGAGGTAGTATTATACTCTGATGGCAAGGTGTCATCAATTGAGAGGGACATGATCTGTTCTAATTGATCCAACTTTTGGCCTCTCTACCAAGAACAAACTAAGGGAAATGGGGCAGAAGAAGAAGCAGAAAGGTAGTTAGGGAGACTGGAATATTTCCAATTAAGAGATATCATTGGCTTGAACTAGGAAGAAAGTAGTGGTGATGGAGAGAAGTGGTTGGATTCAGGATTTTTACCTCCATGTATATTGGAGGTAAAAATCAGTGAGGCTTACAGATGGATTGGGTGTGAGGAATGAGATGAAAAGCACACTCGGTCTTAGTTGACTTCACTCTCCATAAGCACTCCATTTTTCTTGTACCAGTTTTGTAGTGAAGTAAAATTTACATTCAGTAAAGTAAGCAAATATTAAATGTTCAGCTTGTTGATATTTTTGTGTGTGGTTATACAAATATTTATATGTATATATACATTGATGTGGACACCAGCCCGCAGTGTCCGCGGCATTATGGATGAGATATGACACAAATTCACATGGACTACTGAGTCCTTGTAGGAAGATGGACAGCACAGCTACTCCCTCAAGGGTGGAGCACCTCAGAGCAGCCTGGCCACTCTCTCAGGGGGCGAGAGCACTGACCTTTGCCCAGACAGGCTTTTATTGTGTTCAGTTAGCACAGGAATACAGGTAAAATTAATTAATTATTGTCAGGCAGTGAGGATCAAACAACAGATAGCATACAAAGGAACCTGAAGGCCTATTCTGAGTCAGGGTCTATTAGCTAAAGGGCTACAAAACTTTGGGAAACAAACTCATTTTCTTCTCGGATCCTTATCATTTAATTGAGAGCATTCCTAGCAAGGCAGGTTTCACAGGATTTTACGTATCCTTTCTCAGGTCTGATCACCCAGGGAGCCCGCCCTTTCCAGCATGGGCTGCACTGCCCTCTGTCATTGTTTCAGGCTTAAGTCAGGCAGAGGAGACAAGATAGCCAAGGAATTAGGAGAAATGAAGACTCAGGTTTCATCAAAGCCAAGGGGCAAGGGTCCATCACCCCCTTTCTCCATGCCCCCCCCAAGTCCTTCCCTGGGGCCTCCACATGATCATGCCTGTCTTAGGTTGTCCCCCCTTGGGGAATCTTACCTGTCATTGGCTAACTGATCAAGCACTGGGGGCCAGTTATGGATGAAGGAGCAGAAGCGGCACTCATGCCAGGGAGATAAGCTTTGTCTCCTTAATGGCTTATGGTCCGAAGGTCACTCACTCAGCCTTAGCCATGGGGGGGTTACAGTTCCTAAAACCAGGCAGGGTGGTTCCCAACACAACATATGTATATATTTGAATAACCAATCACTGAATCAAGACATAGATACTTGCCACACCCCAAAGGCTCCCTTTAGTTGCTTCCCAGTTGATATTCTCAACTCTTACAAGTCTTGATATTCTTCCCCAAACCTTTTATCACAACCCATTTTGCGAACTATAACCAGATTAATCTTCCCAGACTGTTACTTTGTTCATTCCATTTTTCTGTTTGGTAACTTTCTATTTGGTAACTCATTGTTTCAAGATATCTAAATTTATGGACTTGTAGTTTCAAACCTTTCCATGACTCACCTCAATCTCCTTTCCCACTTTTTCTCTTGTCATAGATAAAACACCTTACTCATTACTATCTTCAAGGTAAGCCTTGCTTATTTCTATCTCCCATAACTTTACATGTATCAATCTTCTAATCTAAAATACTTTCTCTCCTTGGCTGTACCCATTCCTTAGAGCCTCAGTTGGTTTTCCATGAAAATATCAGGATAGTCCTCTATTTGTCTTAAGTGTGTGTCATCTATATTGCTTTAATGTCTACACTGAACTCTCACATTTTGTTCTTTGAGAACATGTAGCATCATGTTGCTTTGACAACTACACTGCTGTCTCTTCTCTTTTGTTGTTTAATATATCCATAACTTTAACATAGTACCTGACATAAGTTTGGTGTTCAGTACAAATTTCTTGAACTTGTGATGAAAAAATTAATTAATATGCATTGCTAGTTATCTTTGATAGTTTTTGCCTATCTCCCCACTTAGACTGCACGTTCTCTACAGCAAAGACCAGGTCGAATACATCTCTTGCCTATCGTAAATGACTTTGTACTGATTCAGGTAACTTTAGAGGCACAGAGGGTGGGGATGACAATGATACACCATTTGTGCTCAAATTTGGTGTCTCCATTGCAGATTATGTGATTTATGTATCTGGGAGAACCTTCTGGCAAACTTGAGCCTAAAGATGCATGTATGAAACATTTTCTGTAACTCTGAAAATGTACCATGTCTGCTCTGGTAAGTAGATTTTTTGCATAGGATCAAGATTTTTAGGATCTTATTGCAGGGATCTTATTTTTAAGATTGCATTGCAATCTTAAAAGATCCTAAGATTGCATAGGATCTTATTTTTAAACATTTCTATTTTTAAACATTTCTAATAAATGGGTATGTTATAGATATATGCATCACTTCTATGTAATAAAGAACATGAGATTAAGAATAATCAATTCAATGTTCTCAAAAATTTTAATGAGGGAATTAAACTGAATGTAGAGAAGTTTGATTTTTAGAAAAAAATAAGTAGTAATCAGCATGGTTTAGTGTAAAGGGCAATGGAAGATGAAACAGAGGACCTACATTTAAGTTCTAATTCTTTCATTAACTAGATGTGTGACTTTGGAGAATTGGCTTAAATTCATTGAAATATAATATCCTTATCTTCAAAGTGGTTGTAACCAGAAAGCCTGTGAAAAGAGACTGAGATAGTGCATGGGAAGATCTTTGAAGGTATTCATGTCATATATGAATAACAATGTGGTAAAAACACAATTTAAGAGAAAAAGAAAATGTGCACATAGGTCTATTAAACCACAGCCATGTTGCATTACTGTCTTCTATTCTTTGCAGGGCACATATCCCTCTAAGAAATGAATCATTTCTGGATAACCTGTTCACACTGGCAGTTACTGTCATGGTTTTTGTCTCAGACCCCAGAGGTCAATTCTGGATTGTCACTTGGGTTCTTCCAGGCACCCCTCCATTATTGTTGGATTATAATAGTCATGGAAATTACAAGTTGTCCTGGTTAGCATGGCAGCTGGTAAACAAATAGCCCCCTCAATTTTATCTTAATAGCTCTTGGTACTTGGGGATTGTCAGATTAAAAACTTCAGTTTCAATGACTGAAAAAACAAACATTCTCTGCATTGTCTTAATAGTAAGCTACCAGTGAAAAGTCCAGGAAGCCACTTACCGCTGAATGATTTGTTATAAAAGTAGCTATAACCTTGACATCTCAGCTGCTACCTATTATTATAAAAGAGCATTTAGAATTCTTTTCTTAGAGAATAAAAAATTTCAGTACATAAACATTTCATTTAAATGTGTGTATAAAATAGTTTAGTAGAAAACTATGCCAGAGAAGTAAGATGTCCTATTCCAAGTATTTATATATATTATTACCTAGTATATAAGATAATTCTAAGCTTACAAAGGAGATCAAGGTTAATTTTAGTACTAAGTGCCCTTATCCCTATGCACTTAATAGTAGAGGCTACATCATCTATATAAGTAAAAAATAATAGTTAAAGCAATTTAAAATTTCTTTAACAAGGTCAAAAATTAAGTTTTCAGATATTCTTTCCAGCATAAGTACAATGTCATGACTTTAATAACAATTAAAAATAAATGGATAATTTTGAGTAATATTTTTTTTCCTGAAGGAAAACAGAATGTTCAAAATACCTTGGGGACCTTACTAACTTCTCTGGAAATTAATGAATTCTTATAATATTCCTAAAGGTTATAGATAAAGATTTTCTAATTTTGCATAGCAGATGGGAAACCAAAGAACTTGGCCAATATATTTCATTTTCAGGGATGGGCTAACCAAAATTTTTGTGATGTTCTTCCTTTTTCAGTTTGTTTATCATTTGGTCTTGTCTTTTTTCTCTAAATAGAGTGCGTAGGCAGATAATAAATAAACACTTGTTCTTTGTCTTGGAGTCTTATATCAATCCCTGAAGTTCCTGGGCATACTCTCTGAACTATTTAGAACTAAATGAAAAGCTTACTTTCTAGTATGTAATATTCTCCTCTTATTTCCAATTATTTAATGTCCAACATACAGGTTTTACATATCCTCACATGTAGTCATTTGACACACTAACATAAGTCTGGGCCACGTGACTGTGCAATGGAACGCAAGCAGAAGTGGCAAATGCAATATCCTAGCAGAAGTTTTGACAGTCCCAGTGTGCTCCAGCCAGTTCTCCCTCCCTCTGCACTGCCAATGGCATGCCCCAAATGGGTGAATTAGGAAAGATCCATGAAAGGAAAGATGTGTCATTAAAAATCAAGGCTAAGAAAATTCACATCTTTGCATTCCCAATTACTGCATAAGAATACAAAAGTTGGACAGTGAAGAAGACTGATGGGGGAAAAAGTTGATTCATTTGGACTATGGTGTTGGAAGAGAGCTGGACAGATGCCCCAGACTGCCAGAAAGACAAACCAGTGGGTCTTGGAGGCAAAAATAACAAACCTGAAGCTGTCCTACTTTGGACACACCATGAAAAGGCAGGGTTCTTTGGGAAAGACAATGATGTGGGAGGCAGGGGAAGGAGGCAGCAGGAAAAGAGGAAGACCAAACATGAGATGGATTGACTTCAGAAAAGAAAGCACGGGCATGATTCTACATGAGCTCAGGGAACTGAGCAGAGCTACTGAGGATGGGACATGTGAGTGTCATTCATTCATAGGGTCACCATGAGTTGGAGCAGACTACCAGCATGTCAGACATGCCCAGAACAAGATAGGTGGAGTAGAGCTGCAGCTGATTCACAGGGGAATCATGACATGAATAAAAAATAAATATTTATTATTGCAGAGCATTGAGATTTTGCAGTGGCAAATAACCTAGCAAAAGTTCTTGACACACTGTGATAGATTTAAAATAAAAGGCCATTTTGGTTCTAATGTATAGAAACAGAGATTCAGTTGGAAGTTTCCATAAAAGCTTGATATTTGTATTTGGTTCATTGTCATTGAATTTTCATCTTAATTACAGTATTGTCCAGGGCTTGGATAAGAGTATATGTGTTCCTTATAGCAGAGACAAAATATGAGCTTCAGTTTAGCACTCAACTATAAAAACAGATAAGGTTCAGTAAACCCTTTGCATTTATGGATTTAAATTTGACCAGAAATATTGAAATTAAGAACAAATCGACAGTAACCAGAGGGGAGTTGGGAGGGGATAATGGGTTGGGGTGGGGGAGGAGAAAGCGTTTTCAGGAACATGTATAAAGGACACACAGACAAAACCAAAGGGGGATAGGATCAAGGGTGGGAAGTGGTGATGGCTGGGGTGGCGGGGTGTGGTGGGGGAAACGGAGACAACTGTACTTGAACAACAATAAATAAATATGAAAAAAATGTTGACCCTTACAAGTGATTGTTAGACCTGTGACATGTAGTGATTTGTAATTTTGCTGAAGCATCCATTTGAATGATATTCTCGGTGACTCTGTGGTTAGTCTGCCACAATGCATGTCACTGAGCTGGTGGGAAGGCCTAGTCCTATGCTCCTTAAAGTGTAGCCCCTGGACCATCAGCATCAGGGTTCATCCTAAACTGACTGAATCAGAAAATCAGGGCCCAGTGACCTGTTTTAACCAGTTCTCCAGGAGATTCTAGTGTTTATTAAAATTTGAGACCCACTGGCCTTGTCATTTTCCATGAAGGCCTTTGCTACTCTCTCTACCACAGAGTAAGACAGGACTTGGGAACTGGCATTTTAAAAAGCTTCCTTGTTATTTCTGATACAGGTGGCTTATTTCACTGGCTTACATTTTAAGAGATGATATAATAGTTATTCAGATTGTTACTCTTATATAATAGTATAAAAGTGGACATTTAGAAAGAGCAAATGTCAAGGGTCTCAAGCACATACAATTTCAGGTAATAAATTGATGTTCAAATACTCATTATTGTAAAGAATATTGGCTTTTGTAAAACAGCAAAACAGCAAATATGGTCCCACAATGTCTCCTGACATCCACAACAGGGAGCTAGTCCACTGGAAAAAACACAAAACATAACAGTCTATTCCCTCCTTTTTTCGACCTCACATTGTACCTGCCTGCCCATCCTATGGTATTGGAAATTCTGAAGACAAGAGACTGGAAGAGACTAGACTAAAAGTGAGAAGTTTGGAAAATAGCTTTCCAAGGGCAGAGGCTTGAAATTAAAACATTAAGGCAGAAATCAAGGTCAAGTTGGAAAACGTAACTCTGTCTGAGGTGTGGGTTAGGATGAAGAGGGATCCTAATTGAAATAAATAAAAATAGCAAGAAAGGGAAAAGAAAGGAAAGGGAAGGAAAGGGCTGGAAAAGGAAGGGGAAGGGAGGGGAGGGGAGGGGAGGGAAGGAGAGGAGAGGAAAGTGTAAGATTAACTTCCCATCTTTTGTGGCAACATCAGGCACATGGTAAATCAGCACCAGTGAACCATAATCTGCTGCCGGTCTTAATGCAAAATTATTTTTTGTGGTTAGAATGTACAATGGGAGCATGTGTCTTGTCAGTCTTGCAAACCCCTATTCCAAACCCCTGATCAATCAGTGAGTCACAGAGTCATCTTTACTGTGAAGCTAAGCCTCAAGCTTCCTCCCTTGCATGAGTCATTTACAATATATAAGTTTACTTCTGTAATTTTGTATTATTTTCCTTAAAGAGGACTCTGCAAATTGCACAACTTTTAGTTCTCCTCAAATATGGATCCAAATTTAGTGAGGATGCAATCATTCGAGGTGAAATATGCTTGGGCAAAGGGAGCATGAGAAGAGAAAGATTAAATTAATATGTTTCGAACAAACTCAGCTATACCCTGTAATTGACTGGGTTGTTGAGGTGCAAGGAACAGGGAATAAAAGTAAACTATCCTACATGTTTCTTTGGTGGTATTATTAAGTTCAAAGATAAGTCATTTGTAACAGACATGATATCAGGATATCAATTAACATTAAAAAGCATCTCAGTGATACATTTCTTACCAAAATGCAGAAATAGCTAAATTACACCATAATTAGGTAGATTTTAAACTAGTTAAGTGGCTGAACAAATGACTCTGATTGACAAGTAAACATAAATCTGGAAGTTTTTAAGGTGTGTTAAATGTCTAGGTCTTTATAGTTCTTCTTTCCAATATGTTTGTCAATGTTTTAAATCAAACTATAAGCTTATGCTCAATGTATTTACATGGTAATATAATTTTGAAGGGGCAAAGAGATAAAGAAAAAACTGACAAGGAGTCAGAATTAGAGTCTAAATAATTTTATTTGGGATACGAGACTAAGCAATATTGTTCAATGTGCTTTGAACTTACTATTGCTCCTGAATTCACTTTTTGTCAAGTGTGTAATGTCCACCCACTGAGGCTAATGTTTTTCTAGGCACATTAATAGAAATGCTTCCTAGACTCTAGAATCAATGAAAAAGAGTTTGATTCCACAATGTTCACTGCTGTCTTCAAAGAATAGCCTGGCCCTTGCTGAGTGGCTCAGTCAATGAAATATCCCCAGCAAGGCCTGCCACTCATGAACCTTAGCTCCCAGCTGCAGACCCACCAGCCACGGATGGGGAGTAAAAGCATGTGGCATTTTTGCACACTCTGCTTTTAAAGACCCCACCCATGATCCCGTGCCTTGGTGGATGTAGATGGGAGGGTATGTTCAATCACCCTCCTAGCTTTTGGCGTCAGCCCTATGTACCTCTCTTTGCTGCATCGTGTACACGTAGTCCTAGTTGCGGCATGTGCTATCTTTGGTATTTCTCCACCCCTCCCATTTCCAGGGTGTGTCCCACCCATTACAATTTCCCCCTTTAACACTCTGGACACTTGTAATCTTACCAGGGCAGATGGATGAAAGTCTCGTTCTTCTGTAACCACTTCCTGCTGGACAAGGAGAGTAGTCATACCTATCCCCTGGTCAAGAGGTCCCTAACAAAAGGGCATCTGGAATGGAGGGGAGCCTTCACATGAGGGAGAAGGAGGTTGCAAAGTCCAGGTTAGTTGGTTGTCCTGGGAAAGCAGCATGCATGATGTTCAAAGGGTGGCTTTACTGGATGAGTTGGCATCCTTGTTGAATTCTGGAGGTAACACATTTGGCAAGAGGGCTAGAAGGCACTATCAAAACTGTAACAACTAAATAACAAATGTAGGGACTAATTCTACAGTGTTCCTGATTAACAAAAGGTGGCTTCCTTGGAGGAAGGTGTGCAAGGCATGTCACACCTGTCTGAAAACCTAGTGCCTATTCTACTCACTTAAATTAGGCTGAGGGGAAAATCCTGAGATTTCTCCGTTAGCACCTCTGAACCCTTTATGCCCAAACTTTAATGCGGAAAAGGAAAGCAGTTTTAAAGTGAAGCTGATAGGCTACCCCAAACTTCACAAACTCAACCATTTAGCCCAGCCAAACTGTTGAGTCCCAAGAGGTGGTGATGCAGGTGGGCTTCTCAAGTGGGGCCTACACCATTTCTGAGTCCACAGACTGTCTTTTGAGACAATATTCAGTTGCAAGGCTTTTGCTGGAATGATACTAAGAAGTGACAACTCAATGTCATCAGGAGAAACCAGTTCAATTCTCAAGGAAAAACAAACGTTGAAGAGAGAGGGCTGCACTAGAGCTTGATGTTCATGACTGAGCATTGAGATTTTCCTTAAAAATGATTCCTCTCCCTACGGTCACCCTCATTGTCCTCAAAAATATGTCAGTTTTTAATTTTGCTTCATTGTTTGTATAAAAACAAAAGGAATAGCACTGAACACATAGGCTGTTTAAGTCTGCTTCGCTGGAACTTACACAAGGAAGCTTTAGACTGACCCTTAATCAACTCTTGAGGGCACAGAATCCAAGCACCACACCTTCTATTGGCATCATCTATAGTACTTGTATTATTCAAGCCCTTGAGGTTCATATTATTTTTAGGGTTCCTCTTTACTATCTTTCAGGAAAGCAACCTGAAGTTCCTTCCATGGAAAGACTGCCATGAACCACTTGACCAAAAACGTACCAGGCCACTTATCCAGTGGGCTTTCATTAGCTCCCAAAGACAATATTAGTTCCTCAATGCTTTCTGGTAACAACCAGAGCATAGGCATGCCTCCTTCAGGTATGACATTGCAGTCAAAGTCTTGGTTATTAAAATCATAATTTGAAGCTGGTCTTATTGGTTTCATGCCAAGGAAATTTTCAATCATAATTCACTCATTAAGAATGCCAAATTCTGAGGACTTCCTGCCAAGATGGATCTATAGGTAGATTGTGCCTCCTCACACCACCAAAAAAAGGACAACAACAAATGTAAAAACAAAAACAACCAGAACTGACAGAAAGTTGAACTGCATGGAAGTCTGACAGCCAAAGAGTTAAAGAAGAAATATTCATCCAGACTGGTAGGAGGGGTGGAGAGGGACAGCTGGAGTGAAGAGGATTCATGACAAGGCAGTGGTTGGAGGATTTGGGTGGTCAAAGCAGTGGCTGCCAGACCAGGTGATGTGGCAGCTGGTGGATGGGTGGTCCCAACTTTGCCTGTGAATAAACCAGGTGGAACAACTGGGGAGTAAGACAGACTGGGCAACCCAGTGTTCCAGCTTGGGGAAATAAGCCTCAAAACCTCTGACTGAAAACACCTATGGGGGTTATGGTGGTGGGAGAAATTCCCAACCTTACAGGAGAGTTCACTGAAGAAACCCACAGGGTCCCAGAATTTACACAAACCCATCAACCTGTGAAACAGCAACAGAAAAGCCCAATTGGCTTGTGGATATCAGAGGAAGTGACTGAAAGCAGGTGGAGAGCCCAGCAAGTGGCATTGTTCCCTCTCAGACTTCCCCACGTACAGGGCCACAATGCAGCAACTTGGGTTGCCCCACCCTGGTAAATGCCTAAGGCTCTGCCCCTTGCAATGTGACAGGCATGCCAAGACAAAGAACTATGGCCCAAATGAAAGAATAGATCAAAACTCCAGAAAAAGAACTAAGCAACAAGGAGATAGCCAACCTCTCAAATGCAGAGTTCAAAACACTGGTAATCAGCATGATTACAGAAATGATTGAGAACGGGTGCAAAATAGAGGAAGAAGTGAAGGCTATGCAAAGTGAAATAAAAATATACAGGGAACCAACAGTGGAGGGAAGGAAACCAGGATTCAAATCAATGATCTGGAACAGAAGGAAGAAATAAACATTTTACTGGAACAGATTGAAGAACTAAGAATTCAAAAAACTGAGGAGAGGCTTAGGAACCTCTGGGGCAACTTTAAATGTTCCAACCTCTGAATCATAGGGGTGCCAGAGGGAGGAGAATAAGAGCAAGAAACTGAAAACTTATTTGAAAACATAATGAAGGAAAACTTCCCTAATTTGGTGAAGAAAATATACTTCCCAGAAGTCCAGGAGGCTCAGAGAATCTCAAAGAAGTTGGACCCAAGGAAGCACACACCAGGTCACATCATAATTACATTACCCAAGATTAAAGATGAGGAGAGAACCTTAAAAGCAGCAAGAGAAAAGGAGACAGTTACCTACAAATAAGTTCCCATCAGATTGTCAGCAGATTTCTCAAAACAAACCTTACAGGCAAGAAGGGGCTGGAAAGAAGTATTCTGAATCATGAAAGGCAAGGACCTACATCCAAAATTACTCTATTCACCAAAGCTATCATTTAGAACATGGGTGACAAACACAAGGCCCACGAGCTGAATCTGGCCCTCTACCTCGCTTCTCCCCAGCACCAGCACCAAGCTTTCACTTAACTGTTAAGGACTAGTTATATTTATACAGTCCTAAAATTACATTCAGCCCTTTGAAGACAACTGTGAGGCAGATGTGGCCCCCAGTGAAAATGAGTTTGACACCCCTGATTTATAATAGAAGGGTAGATAAATTGCTTCCCAGATAAGGTCAAGTTAAAGGAGTTCATCATCACCAAGCCCTTATTATATGAAATGTTAAAGGGACTTATCTAAGAAAAAGGAGAAGATCAAAAATACAAATAGTAAAATGACAACAAACAACTATCAACAATGGAACCTAAATAAAAACCAAATATGAACTAAGGAAACAAGTAGAATGGGAACAGATTCACAGAAATAGAGATCACATGGAGGGTTATCAGTGGGGAGGGGGAGGGGGAGAGTTGGGGAAAAGGTACAGGGAATAAGAAGCATAAATGGACAGGGGGAGGTTAAGAAGAGTATGGGAAATGGAGAAGCCAAAGAACTTATTTGTATGACCCATGCACATGAACTAAGGTGGGGGAATGTTGGTGGGAGGGGAGGTACAGGGCAGAGGGGAATAAAGAGAAGAAAAAAATGAGACAACTGTAGTAGCATAATCAAAATATATTTCAAACAGAATTTCACTTTTAACGGCCTCAAATTGATACATACAAGAAAAAAATGTGCATAGGAAAGTGTTAGGAGGAGAAATATGAGTAGCTAATAAACATATAAAAAGATGTTCAACCTTTGCTCGAATTGAGAAGTGTTCATTAAGACCACAATAAGACATCAGTTTTTACCCACCAAACTGATAAGAATACAGTCTGCCAACACCAATTACTGTAGAGGAGCAACTTTCAACAATTTTCATCTCATGGCACACATAAACTGATTCCTAAAATTCTGAGGCACACCAAAAAATACATGTTTTTTGCCAAAACAAAAAATATGTAGGTATAATTCACACTGGATAACTATTGTTGTGTTAGCTGTTGTCATTTTTTAATTTGGCAGTCTAAGGAAAAAGAGGTCAGTGCCCCTGATTAAACAGTCAGGGATTGCATGTTGCAAAAATTCTTGGTCACACCCAAGAAAATCACTGTTGTCGAGGATGCACATCAGCAGAAACACTCAAAATCCAAATCCAGTGACCCGGCCCCATGGAACAATGTATCATTTCTTGAAAGTTAAGCATTGGCATTCTGTAATACCAACAATTTCACTCCTAACAAATTCTGGGAAATCCTGGAAAACTACTCCACATGTTAACAGGAGACATGAAAAAGAATATTTATAGTGGCTCTACTCTTAAGAGAAAAAGAAAGTTTTCATTTTTGTTTTAAAAATGCATTCATAATTATTTTTCAAAGAATTTTAAAAATTATTATAATCTTTTCAAGCATCACTCTTTACTAAATTGAATGGGATTTTTAAAGAAAAATATATATTTAAAGAAGAATGCCAAATTCTAAAAGGATCAAGTAGGAAAAAAATACAAAACAAGAAAGAAATCCTTGTGCTTCTAACACCCACCAAAATTACATTTCCATGCTTTATATCTTCCGTTATTTCCTAACTTAATGTGAAGTTTTAACCCTTAGGAACCTCAGTTTTTTAAAAAACAGGAACAAAACAAAAAATCCAAACCAAAGACAGAGTTCCAGAGCAAACAAACAAATAAACAAACAAATAAACAAAAAACAGAAGAGAGACCTAAAACTAGTCTTAGAATATTGTCTCTCACCAACTGGCCACACTACCAGGCCACAGAGACAGCCTTTCCCAGGTCCTAAATGGCACAAAGCTCTCATGGTAGAGACATTCCCTCACCTCAGCTGGCTCTAATCAGACTTAGACAACCTTCCCTAGGTCCAAATGGTGTGAAACCCTAAATAACAGAGATATGTTCTCACCTTTGCCGGATTCTACCTGGTACTAATGGTACAAAACCCCAATGGTAAAGGCATTCTCTTGCCTACCAGTGTGTCCACAGTTCTCCTGGCAGAGACATGACCTCTCATCAATCAGTCTCACGGCAAAGACATGCTCTCTTGCCCCAGCTGGCTCTACCAGCACCAGACGACCTTTCTTAGGTCCAACGGCACAAAGCCCCAAACAGCAGAGAGGTACTGGTTCTCATGCAAACCAGTACCTCAGATGACCTTTATGAGGTCCAAATGGCATGAAGCTCCTAATGACGGAGACAGATGATTCCCGGTGTAAACAAAATAGCTAAGTTCCCCAAGTCCCCAAAAGATCAGAAAGCAAGAAACAAAACGAATCCTAAAGCAAAGAACAACTGGATCCAAGTACTGAGGTTTCTTTCCTTTCAAAAAAAAAATCTTCTATCCCCTTCTATGGCCTCTACAACCCTCACAAAACTTTTTATTTTTTCAGCTTTCTACATACTTTACAACCTTCCACACACCTTCTGCAATCTTCATAGATCTTCTTACTCAGGAATAAGCATAACTCACCTTCAGACCTTGTCCTTTTTAATGATGGAATGGACCACACTCAAACTCAGTATCTGGCAGCTCAAAGTCCCTGCGTCTCCAAACACATAAATAAAGTGAAAGTACATTGTCACTTTGCATTGGGGCCCACTGTCTTCTTCCAAAATAGAAATTTCCAGTCTTCCAGAGTGCAGGTCTAACCTTCCTTTTCAGTGTCAACCACAGCAGCAGAGTTCAAATTCTCCTGATGCAGTGCCCATTTTATTCGTGTGTGGTGGATCCAAGGCTTAATTTCTGTGAGCTTTTGGAGAAGACTGCATTGTCAGTAGGACATCATAGGTACCAGCCCATTGCTTGGCTAACTGCTGTTTAGGTCCTCAAGTCTTCCAAGTCTTT
This sequence comes from Carollia perspicillata, assembly GCA_004027735.1. Taxonomy (NCBI): domain Eukaryota; kingdom Metazoa; phylum Chordata; class Mammalia; order Chiroptera; family Phyllostomidae; genus Carollia; species Carollia perspicillata. The sequence continues at coordinate 2,585 of PVKM010021626.1, read as the reverse complement.
AGTGAGGCTCGGTCCCCCAGCTGGAATGGGTGTAAGGGCTCATCAGATGGGTAGGTGGGCTTGCAATGAGCAAACTTGTGCGGGATGGTTACTGTTTGCCCTACATGTTGTACATGTTGCTCGATTTATGGCTCATGCTCCAAATCTAGGGGTGGTGCTCCCAGAACTGAGATTTGCTCCGGCCAGCAGAGTAGTCAACTGGGGCTCGACCACCTGTCTGAAGCAAATGGGTGAGGGGGACAAGAGGCGCAAAGAATGGCAGCAAGACAATAAGTTCTGATCAAGCTGCAAAATTTTATTTTCAGGCAAAGACTTATATAGAGGGGAGAAAGAGAAGTGTGATGCTACTTGATTAGTTAGGGGTACACAAAGGAGTGCTTCTTGATAGGTTACTGCGCGCATGCGGGGGTGCATGTCCTATACTCTGATTGGTAGTCTGTGTTCATGCTCTGCGCATGCTCCTTGTTGTTTCTGAGGAGCATAAACCCCCGAGCTGATTGCATCAGGAGAAAGGCCAGATTCTGCCCAGCCCAGGTTCCCGACAGAGATTTGTAAGGGTCTCTCATAAGCTATTTCAAAATGCTTAACTTAAGCTCACTTCTGAGTGCTACCCTGACCTGGAGTAAAGCAGTGGGCAGTGCCTGGTCCCATTTCAAACGTGTTTCCTGGCGTATTTTTGCCAGGGTCTTTATTGTATGGATCACTTTCTCAGCCTTCCCCATAGACTGAGGTCTCCAAGATGCATGTAGTTTCCATCTCATTTGCAGTGCCTGTCCAACCTTCTGAGAAGAGGTATCGGAAGTGAACGAATGGTCCATTGTCACTCTGAGTACTGTGAGGGAGTCCAAACCTAAGAATTATTTCTGTAAGAAGTTTCACTACCTCAGACACCTTCTCAGTTCTATTGGGGTATGATTCTACCCATCTGGGAAAGGTGTCCACACAAACTAATAAAAATTTGAAATTCCCTCTGGTTTTAGGCATTTGTGTAAAGTCTACCTGTGACTCCTCAAATGGGCATAACCCTTTATATTGTATTCCCTTTTTCACTGGGGGACATTCTGCCTTAGGATTGTTTTTGGCTTGGGTAATCCTTTGAATAATCCTTTACAAATAGGGTCCCTTCACATGTGATCTAATGAGGTTCATCAAATCATCCCTTCCATAATGGGTCCCTTAATGTAGGTGTTTGAGGATGTGATACACTAGAGCCTTGGGAAGAAAGATCACACCATGGGTGTTGATATTTCATATGGAATTGGGCTCAGTGTTAGTGAATCCCCATTTGTGGACCCATTCTCCATCCCTTTGGTGTCCTGGGCAGTGCATTATGGCAACCTGGTCTGATAGGTTCAGTGCCTCTAGCAATTATATAATCTCCTCTTCATGTTTAACATCCTTGTTCCAAAGGGTTAAGAGTCCTCTCTTCTTCCATGTTGCTCTACATGCATGGACTACCATGAAGGCATATTTGGGGTCCATGTAGACGTTAACCTTCTTTCTCTGGGACAGTACTAAGGCTTTTATGAGGGTTATCAACTCAGCCTTTTGTGTTGAGGTTCCCAGCACAAGGGCTTGGGCTTCTATTACCTTGTCTACAGTGACTACTACATACCCAGCTCATCATTGGCCATTATCCACGAAGCTGCTCCTGATTATGTACAGCTCCCAGTCTGATACTGCCGGCAGTTGGTCCAGGAGATCCAGCCTGATACAATAAACTTGGTGAATAATTTTCATGAAGTAATGCTGGGGGTCTGAGTTTCCCTCCATCCGCTCTGTCTGGAAACAGGGTGGGCTGATTCAAAGTTGATGTAGTCTACAAGCTAACATTTGGGTTATCCAACAGAATGGCCTGGTGTTTTCTCATGCACCCTGCCATTAGCCAATAAATACCATGCTTCCTGTTCTAATAGAGTTAGAACCTGGTGTGGTACCAATACCATAGTAGCCTGTCCCAAAGTAAAATTCTCAGTTTTCTGTGTAAGATGTCACAGGTAGCTGCCACTGCTTGAAGACAAGGTGGCCATCCCTTTGCTGTGTGATCCAGCTTCTTTGAGATAGAGGCTCTGAGTCTGGGAATGTTTCCAAGAGTCTGGGCTAGTAAACCCAGTCCAAACCTCTACCTTACAATCCCTTGTCCATTCTAAAGGTTCAGAGTTCAGTCTTTTCAAGAAATCATACAGTGGTTTTGCCATATGTTCAAAGTTTGGAATCCAAATGTGGCAGAACCCTGTAATCCCTAATAACCCATGAATCTGTCTTTGGCTTTCTGGGATCTTTAGTGTAACAATGGTTTGCTTTCTATCTGCCATCAAGCTCCTAGTGCCCTGCTTCAGTTGAAACCCCAGGTGTGACACCTCCTGTTTGCAAAACAGGGGCTTGTGAGGCAATACCTTATATCCCCTTTTTGCCAAGTGATTTAGGAAGGTGGCGGTGTTGAGCAAGCAGTCCTCATAGGTGCTGCTAGTTATCAATATGTCATCTACATATTGCAGAAGAACTCCTGATCTCAACTGAATATCCCTTAAGTCCTTGGCTAACACTTCACCAAATATAGCTGGGGAGTTCTTAATTCCTTGAGG
>PVKM010021625.1:0-22448 GCA_004027735.1 Carollia perspicillata | reverse complement strand
GCTGCTGCTTTGTTTTTATTTTTGCTTATACAATTATTCTGGGAAAAGAAACATTCACAAGAGAAAGATAACCAAGGATCTTATTTTGTCTTCATGGGTCTGACATAAAGTAGAGATTACTCTGGCCCTGAATTCAAGTTTCATTATGCTACCATGAGAAAAAAATGAAGTTCCAGATCCACAATGCCCAAGCTCAAATAATTAAAATATTGAAATTCTTCACTTTCCCCATAGTGAGTTGCTCGATGTTGAATTATTTTATGCTCCCAGAGCATATTTTATAGTTGAGGGACTTACATCCTAATAAAGAAAACAGAACAAGTAAGAAAAAATATGTGGCAATCAGTGCCATAATAGTAATAATAAAGCTAGATAAGAAGATAAAAAGTGATAGGAGAGATGGCAAGTTTCAGGAAAGGCCTTTGTTTTTTAAATTATATGTTTCAATTACAGTTTATTTGTATTCAATATTATTTTGTATTAGTTTCAGGTGTACAGCATAGTGGTTAGACAATTTTATACTTTATAAAGCATTCCCCCTTATAATTCCAGTACCCACTTGTCACCATATATAGTCATTACAATAGCATTAACTACATCCCCATGCTGTACATTACATCCCAATGACTGTTTTGTAACAACCAATTTGTACTTCTTTATTCCTTCACTTTTTTCACCCATCCTTCCAAATACTTTCACCTCTGGCAACCTCACTCTGTTCTCTCCATCTATGAATCTGTGTCAATTTTGTTTGTTCATTTATTTTGTTCATTAGATTCCACATGTAAGTCAAATCATATGGCATTTGTCTTTCTCTGGTTGACTTATTGCACTTAACATAATACCCACTAGGTATATCCATGCTGTCGAAAATGGTAAGATTTCATTCATTTTTATGGCCAAGTGATATTCCATTGTATACATACGTGTCACTGATTTTTTACCCACTTGACTATTGATGGGCATTTGGGTCACTTCCATAGCTTGGCTATTGTAAGTAATGCTTCAATGAGCATGGGAGTGCATATATTCTTTCAAATTAGTGTTTTGGGCTTCTTCAGATATACACTCTATATTTCTATCTTTAAATGCCTAGAAGTGTAATTGCTGAATCATAAGGCAGAGCCATTTTTAATTTTTTGAGGACCACCCATACCGTTTCCTATAGTGGCTACACCAGTCCACATTCTTACCAACAATGCATTCCCTTTTCTCCACATCCTCCCCAACACTTGTTTATTGATTTATTGATAATAGCCCTTCTGACAGGCATGAGGTGATATTTCACTGTGGAACTGATTAGCATTTCTCTGATGATTAATGCCACTGAGCCTCTTTTCGTGTGTGTATTGGCCATCTATATGTCCTTTTTGGAGAAATGTCTGTTCACGTCCTCTGTGGGAAGGCTTTTCTGAGGAAACATTTCAGATAAGAATCAAGTGCTAAAAGCAGTCTCTGCTATATTTTTAGAACCTGAATAACTATTAGTTGAATGATTAACAAAAAGCATGAGGCCTCATGAAAATCTAGGGAATGGGTCTGTATGGCAGTACAATCTTGGTATGTTCAAGGCGAAGTGAGGAGGTCAGTGTGGCTGAAGTGGCACCTGTAACAGAGTGAGTTAGGTGGGCCAAGAGATATAAGCTGTGAGAGGTGTTATGGGACCCAACAGAATGGGCCTTGTAGGTCATGATCCAGAGTCTGGGCTTGATGCTGTGTAATGATGGGAAATTATTGGAGAGTTTTAGTGAGAAAGATGATGTAATTTATGTTTTATAGAGATTTCTTAAGCTGCTGTGAGGTAAATGGAATGTGGGACCCTAAAGTGAAAGCAGAGAGACCAGACAAGAGGCAGAGCCCCAGGAGCAGGCGGAGACGAGACCTGGGGAGAAGGGCTCAGATTCTGCATGTAGTTTGAAGGCGGACTGCTCCAATAGGCTTGGCTAATGGATTGTCATTCAAAAAGAAGGAAAAGAGAATAGTCAGTGACTAATCTATGTATTTGGCTTGAGAAGCTGGGTAGATGGTACAATCTACTGAGGTCAGGAAAACTAAGGAGATGCAGGGAAAGGAATCAGGGGCTGTCCTGAACTCTTATAAGACTAAGATGCCTATCAGACTTCACGTAAGGATGCTAAGCATGCTAAGCATGCATTTGGAGTCACAAGTGTGGGGAAGCTCAAGGCTCTGGAGACAGAGATTTGGGCATGGTCAGCATAGTACACATTTGGATTGTCCTTGCTGCCTCCTCCATTCCCACTTTTCCTTCTTTTCCTTTCATCTCCCTAACTCTGACCTTCCCTCTCTTACTACCCACTCTTCTCCTCTTCAGCCCCCTTCTTTTTTCATATACACATACATTGAGGAATCACTGGCCTCTTATTTTTTTCTCTCTACATTTTTTTCACCATGGGATTTGTTATTTCCAACTTAGAAACATGTGTTCCCACCGGAAGACGTAGACTACTGTGTAACTCAGTATGTCACTGCCCCCTTTAAGCCTTAGTGTTTTCATTTGTGAAACATGGTGTGGTTGGCCTTTATCAGTGGGATGCCCAACCCCATCTCTTGCTTCAAACATCTTAGGTCTGATTTTGTTGATTCCATCACTGTGGTTATAGATGATGATGTCTAAATAAGACACTTGGGACAAAAGTGTCTGTGAGTAGAAAAGACAGTGTGTAAGCCACTGGCTTAAAGTGATAAATGATCTTTATGTTATTTTCTGTCACATGATTCAATTTTCTGTGTAACATATGTTGGCCAAGAAAATGAAAGCAGAGAGGATTGTGGTTTAAGGCTTAAAATTAGGGCTCAAAATTATGTGCTATTTTGACATCTGGTAAAATCCATAAGGCTTTGCATGGTCTAATTCAAAGCTCCTCTTCCCACTCTGCTTCCTCAGGTGAGGTCCACTAGCCAAACAACCCTCCCAGTCAAAGGGACCAGAGTCTTGTTCTTTGTAGAGGGTTTCTGTTCCTTGCCAGGAATTATTCAAACTAGCTAATCATGAAATTACTTAATTTATTATTAAGGAATTCCAACTATAGGATTATTCAAACCAGCCAATCATATTCTGTGGGAACGAGGGAGCACCTCATCCTCTTAACAATTATAAACCTGCTCCCCATAAACCCTGCTTGTCTACTCTGTTTCTGAGTGCAGCCCCCATGTGACTCTGCATCATGTACAGTGTCCTCCTCCCCTGGGCTGTGGGTATAGATGACTAACAAACTGCCATTGATGTCATCTGTCCAGTGTCAGGTGTTGCGTGGTCAGCCATTCTCATAACCCTAGGGCAGGAATCCATGCCTCACCGATGGGGTGAATGGGAAGCAGGTAGAGCAGTGATGTAGGACACATGTGTGTAGAAGCTTTAAAAGCCAGCGAGTGTTTTTTCTCCCCTTTTTTCATTGAACATTACAGTGTCCCAGAGTGAGGCGGCTCCTTCAGCCTGGGCCTGATTGAGGAGCTGGAGCCAACCCTGATGGACGGTTACAAAGTGAGACACTAACCTTCCTTGGTATAAACCCTGAGATCCTTGAGTTGTTTGTTACCTCCAAATAATTTAGAGTAACTCAGTAACTTAGCCTAAGCTAAGTAGAAACAGATTTGTATTGGGGACCAGCAAGTGACAGCAAATAGGGAGTTTATAGGTGCTGGGATATCATAGAGAAAAAGAGGGGAATCATTTTGCCTCTGTATCTAATACAGCTATTCTGTATTCATTATTTATTTTATTTTAATCTTTATTACAATTATATAGAGCCAATAATTATGTATCATCTTAGATGAGGTTAAGAAACTTGCCTAGCATCAACCATAGGGAAACATTTCTCAGCCTCGGCACTACTGACATTCTGAGTCAGACGGTTCTTTGTCGCAGGGGCTAAGGTGGAACGTGCTCTTCTGTGCATTGTAGGTTGGCCTCTTCCCAAAAGCACATCTCCATTCATGAGGATCACAAATTCCTCTAGACATTGTCAAATGTTTCCTGGGGACCCAACTGACCCTGGTGAGAACCTCTGCAGTAGAGTCACAGACCTGACTTCAAGAACAAGAGTGCCTGGCTCAAATGTTTATGCCCTTTCTCTTAGGCCCCACAAACAGGCATGGAGGGTATGTAAAGAGGAAAGTCTCGGCCCCTTCACACACTTGCCTAGGACCTACCTGGCCAGTTCAGTAGGTCAGGAAAGGGAATAGATTCTGACTTTTCTCAGCAACTTAGCCAGAACAGTCCTCTGCCACTAAGCAGCACAGGCCACAGTGTGCAAAAGCTCCATATCCTGTTACCAAAGAGGGCAGCCACTCATCCCCACAGAGGATGTTCCTAATAAATTACAGGTCTGAGTGAGAGTGTGATGGGCCTGAAGAAGGGTCACAAGTGAGTCTCTCTTTGCTGCTAGTCAGAAAAATAAAACCATGGTTAACCACATGGACCATAAGGGGAATAAATCAAGGAAACTTAAATATGTACTAGGAGTAGTTTCTGAGGCCAGGAAATGCAGCACAAGCTGGCTCTCCTGCCAACCTGTTAAAAGGCCCATGCTTGACTCACGGTGAACCGTGTCCTGTGGCTGGCAGCCAGGAGACTTCTGGTGAGGTGGTGGGTGTGAGAGGAACATATGTGCGTTGGGCAGACTCCTGCTTCCTCATTGAGACAGAGAAATAACATTTCAGCGAGTCGGGGCTTGGAGAGCCAGGCTGAGATTCCTAACAATTCCATCCCCGCAAACTGGAATGGTCATATCTTCCCTGGACTTTGAGGAGAAGCCATAGGAAGTCACTAGTTTGGAATCAGAGGATGATGTCCTGTTCTGTTCAGAAACGAATTTCCTTTTCTACAGCTAGCCAATTGGTGCTGATGTATCTCCTGTGTCATGAACATGGCGTCTTCAGTTTTTGCTGTAATTCTACTCTCCTTGGAGCAAATGCTTATATGAAAGGAAAACTCCCTAGTCCATGAGGACTGAGGGGGAAGATGCCACCATGTCCTCTATTGGACCACTGCTTTTCTATCACTCCAAATGTCCCCATTCCCATTCTACCTCCTCCTGCAACCAACAAATATCTTCAAGGACACATCACAGGCACCCAGACAATAGGTGCCACCAGCACAGTGCAATCACTTGTACTTGAATCTTCTTTAGGTTCAGTTAGACTTACCCTGGATGACCACAGATAAAGAAAATGGATTGGAATTGCCTTTCTTCAATTTTTAGACTCCTTCCTTTAAGTTTCTGAATTAAATGATTTTTCACTTAAGATTCCAACTATTACTCATTACACTGCAATTCACTTAGTTGAAAAGTTGGTGAGGGGAAGGTTGCATTGACTTGTTTAGCTATTTAATGTGAAGAATAAATCAAATTCATTATGGCATATATATGTTGGGGAACAGGGAATCTTAAAAATTTAAGTCTAACTTACAGGGGTGGACAAAGGTAGGTTTACAGTTATGAATATGTGAAACACAGAGTTTGTTCTTATATGATTATTTATTAATTATGGCATTACTGTTTATACAAACAAGTATAAACTTACTTTTGCCCACCCTTGTATAACCATGCATCATGATTTTACTTTTCCAAAAGAAAATCGCTGACATCCTCCTGGGTAAAGGCCTACAGATAAACAGTGGGGATAGGGTGGCATATATGACGTTCCCACTGCCGCACGATAGCTGACAGCGAAATTCTTAGGTTGCTCAGCGATGTGTTTTCGATAGTTTGCATTTCGGTTAACTGTTATTGCTTAGATGTGTGCATATAAATGCACAGAATTTCTGCTGTCTCAAGTTCTCTGCTTTGAGGATATGTTTAATCCTCTTTAAGGATAAGTAATTTTATTATTTTAGAGTCAGTCTTCATCGTGTAATAGCTTCCATTCATGTGTGCAGCATTTGCTATGGGTGAGCAGCGTGGGCTCCAGGCCGTTCTTGGGTAGAAGGGGTTTCCAAAAAGGTTCTTATTGCTTGAGCAGCCTCCTCCCTAGAATAAAAGAAAAGAAACATTTTCAGGCCTTGGAAATTTATTTTTGTTTAGTGCAATTGCACCAAACATATGGGTCTTTAAAGGATGCCTGAGGATCTAATGTGCTTATCTGAGTGTTGAATATGTATGTGGTACACTTCTATGAGCCCTGGCTTTTAGAGGGTTCATAGAGTTTCTTTTTCTAATAGTTGAAAAGTTACTTGAGGGCTTCTTTTACTTTTTGGTTTGTTTGCTTGCTTTTGTTTGTTTTGTTTTTTTGTTCTTAGTTTTATAGTGAGTTCCTCTTCTCTCACTGAATGGAAGCCATCTCTTTGAATTTCCTGCCACAATGGTTTCAGTAAAAGAAATTAAAAGCAGGAAGGGGCTTGGATTGATTTTCTTAAATTGGATTCAATGAGGTTAAATGGCAGCACCTAAATTTATTGATCAATTTTATCATATTTCCCATGTCTACATGGAAAAAGTCACTCTATAAAGGCGAACCAGTCCATTGTTTCTTTGGTGGGGAGGTGTTTGTTTATGTTTTAGCAGTCTTAATGACAATCTCAAATCAATCTTATGGGAATCAATTATTAAGATGACTTCCAAAAAAGATTTTGCATGTATAAGTTTTGGCCTTATTTTTTAATACATCTTAATTTACTTTACTAGAACAGTGTTTGGCACAAACTAGTTTCTCAATAAATATTTGTTGAATAAGTGAGACACAGTTGATGAAATGATGAAGCTTCCCCAGCCACAAGAACAAAATACAATTTTCTGAACACTGTTAGATAATCTTGCAAGTGCAGAAATTTATGGGTTTGAGGAAGCATAAACAATTCAGAGGCCCAACTTCTAATAACAAACCACCCTCCCCCTTGTGCTTTCATCATCCTAATTTTAATTTGATCATCATAATCATCTCAGGAAGTCATCTTAAGATCAAAGACAGGTGGAAATTCATTGTATATTAGTCATTATGTTTTCATTTAAATTAAGTGAAATTCCATCACTCTTCTTTCATTCGGCTATGTTCATTTTCCTTACTTATGTTAGTATATGGAAAAAAAGAAACTATATAATTGCTTCCAGAAGTATGCTGTGACCACATTTCCCTTACCCTCTTTTCCCTTTAAGATTGTTAAATTATTCAATGGTAGATTTTCATACAAGCAACTTAAGGAATCAAATACTAGTGAAATTAGCATATGATTTAGTGTATAAGTGTTTTAGGTTTAGGGATTTGTTGATTGTCAAAATGCCGTAACAAATAAAAACTCCCCACCAAAAATTTTCAAGGATTAGATTTTCAACTACCTGGAAATGTCACAAAATACCACCAAGCTGAGCATTTGTTCTAGTGAATAAAAACAGACTAAATTACAAAGTGAATTTTTTTTCTTTCTAACTCTAAATTCGGTCAACCACAATAGCTTTATGACATAATAAACCCTTGAATGATTTTTTGAGCCTATATTAATTACAATAATGATTTTCCTAACAAATATAAATTGTCTTCACAATACAAATATTACTGTGCATGTTTTTCAGAAGCAGGACATGGAACAAAAGTTCATAATATTATGCTGTGTATTGAGCACTTAGTATGAGTTAACTACAGGATAAATGCACTTCAGGAACACATTAGATAGGGTCTTTTTGCTTTAAGAGTTAGAAAGTACTTTCTAATTTTAGTTATTTATTGAGCACTGTGATGAAGGAATTCAGGGGACTCTCTTCTGGAAGGTGGTGCTGAACTAGCTCTCTTGAAGGATGAAAATATATTAGCCAGATCAGGAAGGAAGAGGGCACGGCAGTGAAAAGATCCAAGCCAATGAGCGCACCAGAAGTGAACGGGTATGGTCAGAGCTGAGTGCATAATGGGTAGAACACTGTACACAGTGAGAATGTAGGGCCCCTAGTTCAAAAAACAGAGAGTGGTTTTTTAAGTGACATAGTCTCTTTCTTTCAGGTACACAGATTCAATCAACAAATATTTATCAAGCATCTACTTTGTACCATTGACTCTTCTATGCATTGCAGATATAGCAGAGAATATAAGAGAGCAAAGTCCCTATTGTCATGAAACAGATTGTATAAAGTCTTGTAGGTCTTCACAGGGGTTTTTACCATGAATAAGATGGAAAACCATTGGAGGGTTCAAGAATAATCTGGAATAATCTGACTTTATTTATGTTTCAAAAGAATACTCTGCTATGATATGGAAATAAATATGGAGAGAGGAGGGTACAAAAAGGGAGACAGGTGAGGAGGCCATAGAACTAATCCAGCCAGAGATGATAGTGGATTAGACTAGAAAGTTAGCAATAGACATGGGCATTGAGTTAAATTCCGGATAAACAGAATTTTGAAGGTACAGCCATCTAACTGGCTGTGCTGATAAATTGGACATGTGGTATGAGAGAATAAGAAGAACCAAAGATGACCCAGAGGATTTGGGCCCAAGGAAAAGGAAAAACAGAGACGCCATTTGCCAAGGCACTGAGCATTCAGTAGAAAACAAAAATAAGTGTGCATGATGTCCATACACTGAATTTAGGGCTAGTCTGAAATCTGTCACTAAACAAGGACTCACACAAAGTAATGTAAAATTTCCACTGTGAAAAATGATATGAATGAAAGGTACATAATACAAATGGGGCTTTGACCTAGATCAGGAGATTAAGAGAGACTCTCCTGAAAAAGGCAAGGTTGAGACGAGATCTTAAGAACAACAAGTAAAACATATCATGTTCTAAGTGAAAACATGTTTGTATGATAAACCACCAACTAATTAAAGCCAGTGTCCAGGATGTGGTGGGATTTCGGGAATTTAGGATGCTAGGAGTTTCAAGCAGAGAAAATGGAAACAAATGGGAAAAGGAATGGTACGAAAGAAGAACTCATAGTACAGGAAATACGAGAAAGAAGGGACTTTAGAATGAAATTTCAGATTTCCCTTCACTTCCAGGACACTGGAGAGAAATGTTTATATTTAGTACAGTGCAGCAGAGAAAGCTAACTAGACCATCCACCATCCACTGAAGGCTGAGTGTTCGTGTGGGTAAAATTATAATATCACTGTCTTACATTTACATGCCATTTTATTGGCAGTTTGTCTTAAATTTTCCTCCTTGTCATCTTTTATTACGAAAAATAACATTTATATTCTATTTGACATCCTACAAATGTGAGACAACTCTTCACAAGAATTTGTTTTGTGTCTTTTTTTAAATGCCGGAGTTAGCTTGTTTAGTGATTATTATTTTATTGCAACCATATTTTGCTGTCATTTAATATCTTGGCAAAATTGAATTCGGACCAAAAAAAAAAAAAAGAGAGAGAAAGGAGGAGACTTGAAGAGAAACACCTCTTATATCTATTAATGTAAGTATCTAGGCATGAGGAGAGTAAAGGTCTTGAAGAACTCCAGGATGTGTCAGAAATTCTGTCAGCCACTTGGTCCTTTTGGGGTTACAGTTAACATAAAAAAGAGAGAGAAATAAAAACAGTACTGGATGGTGTGAAAGCATTTCTGTTATTCTGATCATTTCTTGACAACTGCCAGCAAGCGCTGATTCCAGATAATGCTAGTGTGTAAGGAAGGCATAACCGATTCTGCAGTCACTGATTGGCACCATGAACTTTGAACATCGAGACCCTATTGACTTCCTGAAGCCATAGCTTCTCCTTGTAAGCACTGGATTGAGTGTTAGCTGAAGCAGAAAGGGAATCCATGACGACATTGGAACCTTCTGTCAGTCCTGGGCCTCTTTGCCCACATGTCTATTCCTGGCCCATCATCTACTCCACTCTGTAACACCGAGAGACTGACCTCCATGGGGACAGGAGTCTCAGACTCCCCTGGCCTGGCCCTTTATGTGGTGCAACCATCCCACCAGTGTTCCTGCCAGCCTCCTTCCTCCCACTCTGGAATTAAATTTAAATGACAGGAAATACTAAAATGTATGAAGCAATATCAACAGTGCAAGCTTTTGGCCTTTGCAATTGTTCTAAACTTTTTCTGTTTTACTTTGTTGGTACAGAAAACTTTGAAATTAGTTATAGGCCATCTGCTGGCCTTAACATAAGGGCACCAAGGATTAAACATGCTGAAGGTGTACATAGCTGAGTATGAAGGAAAGTCTGGAGTCAGCTGATTAGCCTAAGACTCTTGAAAGGAATACCCCAGGGATTAATTTAGCTCAAGTTAAGATTTAATTTGAAGTTTTTCTTCTCTTATTTGACTTTAAAAATATACAAAGAAAAACAATATCACTGTAATGACCACTTATTGTTCCATCATTCCTGAGTTTGTTATTTTCACAGCACAAACCAATAATATATAAACAAAGTTTAAAGTACCTTTGTATATCACCACCAATCCTGAAATCAAAGTTCTGATACAACTACAGAATGTCTTAGCTTAAGGGTTTTTACCCAGTAGAGATTTTTGTTCGTGTTATTTTTAAGACACAACTTAAGAGAATTTAGAAGACCTTTTGCCTTCAATAATAATTGGAGCACTTTTTCAGCCTTGTGTAGTTCATTGCTAAAGACTGTTGTACACATGGCAAGCTTTTTTATTCAGCTTTTCCCATCATTTATGTACTTGATCCATTGGTAATGCTGTTGAAGTCCTATTCTTAAAGCCTTATGTGTACTAAACACTCTCAAAATTGCAGATAGATGGCTTTGGAGCAGAAAACAGTGTAGTCCATGGGATCTCAGTTATACAACAGACAGAGAAGACATTCAGAAGGCCACATTTCAGGAAACTGCTTCCAGAAGTGAGGTGGTGCTTTCTCCCAAAGAGTTAGATATTTGAGAGAGATTTGAGTTCAGTCAGATACTGCAACTTCAGTTCTTCACTATTCCAAAGGCATTTGGGATATTCTTGTCAAGTTTCCTCTGGTGAGGGACTCATGTACTCATAACCAGAGTATTAGTGTCTACAACAAGCTTGGATGAAACCAAGGATCTAGGAGCTAACACCGGCAGGAAGAGATCCCGTGTGGGCTTGTTCCACAGAGGAAAGCCTTGTAACTCCAGTAATAAAGTATAAGCTGATATTGGTAAAGTGGAAAACCCTCTGAAAGGCTCCTTTAATCAGTCAAGTGGTTTGTGTCTATAAATAGAAACACCATCTTATGTGGCAAGCATGAGGAAGATCACCCAAGTTCAAAAGAGGAAGGATTCTAAAAATTAGATTCTGAATGGCTGTGCTTTTATGGCATTTGTTAACTGGCTATTTGTATTTCCCCTTTGAGTCATGATATTACTATGACTTCCTTTAATTATCCCTCATAGTGAACACTGAAAAGAATATCTGAATTTACTTACCAGGAGAGTAAAGGTGTGTCTTAGATCACAGTATTTACACTAATGTATGAATTGGAAAGTTGAGCCTGTACCTTTATTCTACCCTTGAGCACAAACCATGTGGAAAAATCATATGATGTCATCGAGAGGCTGATAGAATAGCAGAACCTAGTATGTCAGCACTGAAAGGTATCTAAGATATTACTTAACTCACCTCCACCTTGAAAAGGAACAAATGAATATTCCCTTGACCACCTCCAATAAGTGATGGACTTTCTGTCACCTGCGTAGTACTTTTCTTATATATCACTCACTTAGCACATCTAACAACCTGCTGGGTGTTCTTTATCTGCACTTCTCATTTCCCCAGCTACAAAATGAATTCTTCCAGGGCCAGAACTATATCTTACCCAACTCCAACAAATGTTGTAGTTTTAATAGGTTCAGCTCTCATTTCACAGCTTATATGTGTTACCCTAGTTACATATTTGAATTTAATTTCTGCCGAGGTAAAAAGCCAGCTCACTGAGTGGTTGTGGTGATTAAATAAGATCACGTAAAAGGAAAAAACACTTTACAAAACGATATACAGGTGATAGTTGTTAATATTACTGAGCCTTGATGAATAGTTCACTAATGGAAGGGCTGGAAGGAGATAAACAGTCTCCAAGGAGGTGCTTGTGACACAGGGAGCAAAGCTTTGTGCTAAGACTGGCAATATGACAGGGGATGTCCACACTAAGTGCCACCCCCCTGCCCTTTGATTTCACCACTATCGCAACTCTAAATGGTGATGAAGCTTTTTGTTGGCAGCAAAACCTACTCCTGCTGCTACAGCTGGAATAGAAAGAAGTCAGTTTCCATTGTGTTCATTACTGGCATGAAAGAGCTCGCCCTGTGATTCCTCCTTAATCTTTTGCCAAAATGACGCCAGAATTCAGGGTGAACAACCAAATCATTAAAGGCATTTCATAATTTCCAGAGACTCTTTTGGCATGGTTGATTTTTCTCTGCTGGTAGATTTATTCTGTTTCCATTGGTTAATCTATTTTACCAGTTACATTTATTCTGTTTCTATTGGCCAAAATAGCTGAGGATATCCCCATTTGTCCTGTTTTCCTATGAAGTCTTCGTGGGCTGGTCTTGCCTCCCCACACGGCCTCTCAGAGACTGTGGAAGGCCAGGTCACTTCTACTTTTTGAATATATGGTGACATAATACGATACTAATGTGTAATGATAAAAAGTAAAGACATGCAAAACAGGATTATAAAAATTTTATAATATATGTTATTTAATTTTTTTAGAAATATGTTTGTTGATTTTAGAAAGAGAGGAAGGAAGAAAGAGAAAGAGAAATATTGATGTGAGAGAGACATTAATTTGTTGCCTACCACACACACCCCAACTGGGGATCAAACCCACAACCTAGGTATGTGCCTTGACTGGTAATCAAACCCCCAACCTTTTGGTGTACAGGACAATGCTCCAACCAACTGAGCCATACCAGCCAGAGCTGTAGTGTATTTTTAAAATTTATATTTAATAAATTAAGCTTTTTACCAGAATATAATATTATGATATATAATTATTTATTAGATAATTACATGATTTATTTTTTTAACCCTTGCTAGTAATTTGTATAAGGAAGTTTATGTTATATTAGCTAGCAATGATATGGGAGATCAAGTTGGCTGGGAGTTTATCTCCTTCCTTAAAAGGACTATAAGATTGCAGAATGGTGCAGCCATTATGGAAAACAGCGTGGAGGTTCCTCAAGATATTACAAATAAAATTACCTTATGACCTGGTAAATCTACTTCTGGGTATAAATCCAAAAAAACCAAAACACAAATTCAAAAGAATACATGCATTCCTATGTTCACTGCAGCATTATTTACAATAGCCAAGATACAGAAGCCCAAGTGCCCATTAGTAGGTGATGAGTGAATTAAAAAAGTGGTCATACATTTATAAAGTGGGATATTACTTGGCCATAAAAACAAATGAATTCTTTCCATTTGAGACAACATGGATGGACCTAGAGGGAATTATACTAAATGAAATAAGTCAGACAGAGAAAGATAAATACCATGTAATTTCACTTATATGTGGAATCTAATAAGCAAAATAGATGAACAAACAAAATAAAAACACTCATAGATGCAGAGATCAAACTAATGATTGCCAGAGGGGAGGAAGATTGGGGGGCTGGGTGAAAAAGGTAAAGGGATTAAGGTGTACAAATTAATAATCACAAAATAGTACAATAACAGGAATATAAAGCACGGCACAGGCAGTATAGTCAATAATATTATAATAACTATGTATGCTGCCAGGTTGGTACTTGAAATATCAGAGGGACAACTTTGTTAAGTATATTATTGTCTAACCATTATTCTGTACACCTAAAACTAAAGCAAAATGATATTGGATGTAAACCCTAATTTAAAATAAAAATAAATAAAGGATACAAGAAAGGGACATCTTCCTTCTGCCTTTGAATGTTGATTTCAACATTTAGTTACCCTGAAATGCTCGAGGAATTCAGCCCAAGGGAAAACCTTTGAGTCCCTGAGTATGGCAGAGAGGAAAGACAAAAGGACACTTGTCCTTCCTGATGTGATTGAACTGCTGAATTATCCACTCCACCAGATACTTTCTGTAGCTATTTAGCCCCATTCCAATCTTGCTGTGCTCTTCTCTTCATAACTAGGGGACAAGCTCTCTCAGCATTTCCCACACTCCCTGGCCAGCGGGTTTCTGGTAGTTTCTGTCAATGGCAGGGCACTCACACAAAGACTGGATGGAGGGAAGGAAGACATAAGTCATTCTTCCTGTTTCTGGCTCTAGTGTTAAGAGCAGTGGGAGACTGCAGGCAACTGTTGTCTCCTATACCAGCAACAGCAGGCATCTGCAGGTGGCTGGGGGCTGCAGCAGCATCCTGGCTTCTTGCTTAGATTAGCAGCAGAGGCGCTCCAGCAGCCTTATCTGCAAGAACACTCAGGAGGTCACGCCTTTGCTTCTCTAGCCCTTCCAATACCTTGGTGACCAATTCCTTGTATTAAAGTCACTCTCTTTGAAAAATCTACAGGAATTTAATTTTCCCATCTGGCCACTGACTGATACACCATATAGAGAACTTCTTTCTCTTCAGACTTCCTGTTATAAGAAATAGTGAACTGTCCTTACTGCTAGAATTACTTAACTGAAGCTAAATGCATCTTAGGTGGTGTTCCATTTGGGACACACAGTGGTGACGGGAAAGGGAAATTGCTGAGCCACTAGTCTAGGCCAAGCTTGGTGGAAAATATTTGATATACTTTATTATATGATTTTAATGGAATTATTTTATTTTATTTGCCACAAATATTTTTCTCTGTTATTTTATAATCTCCTTGAGGACCTAAACTCTGTATTTGTCCACATTTGTCATTCACCATTCCTGGAAGAGTGACTTGTCCAGAACAGGGTCATTATATGTTTGAATAATCTGAAACCAACCCGAAGGCGTGATGCACACTTTTTGTTCTCATCTGTTCTGAAGGACTTGATGTTTCCACATTTTTCATGTTCTCCAGTAGTCAAAGCAAATTACCAACTACAGCCCTACCTAACTCCATGCGAAATGAATGTCTGTGAGGTCTTTTATCTGTAGGTTTTTTTGACATGAGCAATATCTCTTTTTTAGGCTAAAACTGAAACTCTACTTTTCAAATTCTGAATTGCTGAGCCAGGCTTAACACAATTGATGGCTCTTTAAACAACCAGCTTTCGCTTTAATGGGTCCTCATTAAGCGCTCTGTGTGCTTTCCAAATGTCCCAAATGAATGAAGTAAAGCCGACTAGCGTATTGGCCAGTTTCCCTTTGGACAGTTTCTCTTTCCCCACCCTCCCCACACTTGCCAAATCCCACCAGGCAGCCTGCTGTGGCAGAAACCTGGTTACCAGGGAGGTGTGGGTGATGGGGTTTAAACAGTTATAAGTCAGCAGAGAGAAATGTGAATGCTTCAGAAAATCAGCCATCTGGGCTTGGAATGAGAATGCGGAGAAGATTCAGAAGGGAAATCAAGGAAGGAGAGGAGAAAGGCACTCCAGGACTCTGGGGAGGAGGGCAGGGGCTCAGGGAGAAGGAATTCTAATGTGATTCTGCTTCTCTCCAGCTCCCAGATGAAGGGAAGGCAGGCACTGCAGAGCACAAAGGCTGGGGGTGGGGCTAGAGCTGGCAGAGACAGCCCTTGGGCTAAGCTGCTTAAGGAGGATGTTAGGGAGGATTGGATGCTGGGAGGCAGCCTGTGCTGAGACGCTTGAGTTCCAAATTGGCTTCCTGAGCTACGCGAGAACTGGAGAAATTCAAATGAAAGTCTCAATGCAAGGTTTATGTGTTTTTTACTTAATTGGTGTGAATGTGGTTATAGAATATGTGGGAAAGACAGAAAATTAGAAAAAAAAATAGTAGTTGCAAAACCTAATCCAGTGTCATCCCACCTCCCAAACGTGACCCCTGCCAACGTTAGGGTACATGTCCTTCCGTTGCTTTTCTCTGCCAGGGTTTGCATTACACAGTGATGATGGTGCTAACGGCACAACTTTGCAAGTCTGTTGTTTTCACATAATGTTATTTTGTGATGTTTTCCCCATTTTTAATGCTGTGGTTTGTGTTATGACCATGTATAACATTACATCAAATATGTGCAATTCTTAACACATCCACTTACCTATGGTTATATATTTAGGCCATTTTCAGGGTTTTACTATTATAAATAATATTACCATGAACATTTAAATGTGAAGTTTATCTGGTGTTTCAGATTATATCCTTAGGATCGAGTAATGCAATGAGACTGATAGAGTGAATAGGAAAATATATTTTTAAGTCTATTGACACATTAAATGAATATTTAATAGTGAAACACTACTGCCTGCCTTTATAAACGAAATACTTCCTTCCTTCATTATTTCAAAAATACATCACTCCTGTTCCTCCTGCTTTTTCCCAGCCTGGTGTAGAATATCATAAAAATTCAAGGTGTCTTTTCCCCCAGAAAGGTGAAATAGGGATGTAGATTGTAGTCTATATCACTTTAGTATGCACCCAAGACTGCTTTTGTAGTAAGCCCATATGTATCATTCCATGGATAACAGAGAAGCAGAATTAACCAATGCTATGAACTGAATGTCCATATGAAGAACATTCCTACCCCAATTCATATGTTAAAAACTCAAACTCCCCATGTGATGGTATCTGTAGGTGGTAGGTTAATAGTTTCAGACATGGTTATGAGGATGAGATTAGTGACTTCGGAGGAAGAGAAGGAGACCAGAACCCTTGCTCTTTCCAAGTGAGGACACAGCACGAAGGGGGCCAGCCATCTGCAAACCAGGAACTGGGCTCTCACAAAACACCAAGTCAGCTGACATCTCAACCTTCCACTCCCAGCCTCCAAAACTGTGATAAATACGTATTTGTTGTTTAAACCAACCAGTCCATGGTATCTGCTATAGTGATTGGAACTAAGACAACAGATCATCTTGGTCCCCTTATAACCTCCAAACTTTTTTAATTCCCCAAAGATTTTGTTTGCTTTCAATTGTAACACTAATTCCACAAGTCAAATCACAATTGGGAATATTTTCAAAAGAAATACAGACTTCTTGTTCCTTTTGTTAACTCTCAATTACTTCACATTACTTCTCAGTAGCAAGTAGTTAAAGCATATACTTCAAAGTCAATAGTGTGTAATGATTTTGCTTATATACTATGAAAGAGTGATTAAACACATAGACGTCCTCTTTTTTTTCTTCCATTTCTGTATTTTCTCATTCTCTGGGGGTTGCTACTGTAGAGAGTGTTACAGAGCTTGGGAGTTTTCATAGCAGCCAGGCTTAGTCACTCATTTAACAGAGAGATTGTGCCGTGGCTAAAGGAAGGAAACGAATCAATTTTAAGATTAGAAATAAAACATCCACCTCTAATTCCACTGCCCAGTCCTCCATGTACCACTTGCTTCACAGCTTGTCTCTCCAGAAACGTATTACTTATACTATGTTACTTGCTCCTCACTCCATTCTCCTGCCTATTGAATGCTTATGAAAAAAATCATAATATATTTTTAATGAGGAAGTCACTAATTCCCCCCTCAAAAGAAGCTACCCTAAATGACTTATGTTCCCTACAAAACTAGACTTGAAATAAAAAGTTCTAATTTATTACCATTGATAGGACATACAGATAGAAAATGATAGCTTGAAGTCAATCATTCTTAAGGTGAATGTAGCTATAAATTGTTGAAGTTAAGTCTTACTGAAACCAGCATTAGACATATATAAGAAAACAAAATGTGTGCCCTGGCTGGTGTAGCTCAATGGATTGAGTGCCGGCCTACAAACCAAAGATTCACAGGATCGACTCACAGTCAGGACACATGCCGGGGTTGGAGGCCAGGTCCCTGAGGGGAGGGCGGCGGCATGTGAGCAGCAACCACGCATTGATGTTTCTCTCCCCTCTCCCTCCCTTCCCCTTTCTCTAAAAATAAATAAACAAAGTCTTTTTTAAAAATTAAAAAAAATGGTTTCATAAAAAGCAAGTGTTTTAATCAATGACTAAACTAATGATGAGATATTGTCAACCACCAGAAAGTTGTACAATAAGTTAATTCTTTCTTTAACAATAAAACAATTTTAATTATCCCATTATATTTCTATGAAAAATTTCATGTGAGGAGGAAAATACTCTTGTGAAGTCTCTTATTAACCCAGTTTTTAACAAGAAGTGCAAAATGGAAGGTAATCAGCCTTTGTGCATAGCATTATGATGATGGTAATCGAAACCATGCAATCACACAGATATTTTGCTCTCTGTAACTAGCTCTGAATGATCAGTGATTTTCAATGAAAAAAAGAAAAGAAAAGAAAAGTGTCTATTTCAAACTGCAACACCAGGAAAGTATGGTGATGTTTACATTTAACCCGATACATTCTCTTTTGGTGACATTTATATAGAAAAAGATTCTGTTCTCCCCACTCCCAATTTCAATGGGAGCGGGGAGAACAGAGTCTTTTCTAATATTTCAAATTTGTTGAGCATTTAGTTTAGCATTATAAAGATGCATATTATTTTCATGGTTTTGCCAAATTACTTTACTAAATTTAGTTTAGAATGTAAAAATGCATATTATTTACGTGGTTTTGCCAAATTACTATGGTTTTTGCCTTAAGGATCAGATAGCCCTCAAACACTGACTTGGCTTTTTCATATTCCTCAGGATGGCTGTAAATATGTTGATTGGCAGACACAGGTTGAAAAGAGCAAAGGTTTTTAGTCCCCTTCAGTACAGGGAGGTATAGGTTGGCCTCATCTCACTATTTCAGGAGAACAATGCACTGATGATATTTACACAACCCTACCTCCTGTATCAGGCCATCACCCACGAGACAGGTAAATGGACGTTAGAAGTCAGGGAGGAGTGATATTTGTCATGGATGAAGGTAAGAGTGGTTTTATGGAGAAAATTTTGATACCATTCATCAAATCCTCAAAGTGATATAAAAACTAGAATTGTCATATAGATCCAAAACCTTGCTAAGGGTTTTATTTTTAATGATTTTTTATTGTACTTTTTTCCATTACATTTAGTCCCCATATAGTGCCCTCTCTCATGCAATTGCCACATTGTTGTTCACATCCATAGTCCTTTTTTCTTTTTTCTCAATTCCTTCACCCCCTAATCCCCCCTCCTTAGCTGTCATGCCGCTCTCTGACTATAAGTCTGTCTCTATTTTGCTTGTTAGTTCAGTTTGTTCATTAGATTCCACATATGAGTGAAATCATGAGATACTTCTTTCTCTGACTAGCTAATTTTACTCAGCATAATGTTCTCCAAGTCCATCCATACTGTCGCAAAGGGTAAAACTTTCTTCTTTTTTACAGCCAAGTAGTATTCCATTGTGTAAATGTCCCATAGTTTTATCCACTCATCTACTGATGGACACTGGGACTGCTTCTGTATCTTGGCAATTGTAAATAACACTGCAATGAACATAGGGGTGCTTATGTTCTTTTGAATTAGTGTTTTGGGTTCCTTCAGATATATTCCCAAAAGGAGATCACTGGGTTAAAAGGCAGATCCATTTTTATTTTTTTGAGATATCTCCAAGTTGCTTTGCATAGTGGCTGCTGCATCAATCTGCATTCCCAAAAGAGTTCCCCTTTCTCCACATCCTTGTCAGCACTTGTTTTTTGATTAATTGATGATAGCCATTCTGACAGGAGTGAGATGATATGTCATTGTGGTTTTAATTTGCACTTCTCTGATGACTAGTGACATTGAGCATGATTTCATATGTCCATTGTCCATCTATATGTCCTCTTTGGAAAAGTATCTATTCAGTTCCTTTGCCCATTTCTTAATTGAGTGTTTTGCGGGGGGTATTGAGTTGTATAAGTTCTTTATGAATTTTGGATATGAACCCCTTATCAGATATGTTCTGTCTTTATATGTGTTGTCTTTTAATTTTGTTGATTTCCTTTGCTGTACAAGAATTTTTAGTTGATGTACTACCATTTTTAATTTGTTTCCTTTGCCTGGGGAAATATATGTGATAAAATACTGCTAGGAGCTATGCCCAAGATTTTGCTGCCTATGTTTTCTTTTAGAGTGTTTATGGTTTTGGGTCTAACATTTAAGTCTTTAATCTGTTTTGAATTTATTCTTGTGTATGGTATAAGAAGGTGGACTAGTTTCATTTTTTTGCACATATCTGTCCAATTTTCCCAACACCATTTATTGGATAAACTATCTTTGGCCCATTGTATGTGCTTGCTTCTTCTGCTGAATATTAATTGACTATAAAGGTTTGGGTTTGTTTCTGGGGTCTCTGTTCTATTCCATTGATCTGTATGTCTGTTTTTATGCCAATACCATGCTGTTTTGATTACCATGGCCTTATAGTATAGTTTGATATCAGGTAGCATTATTCCTCCAACTTTGTTCTTTCTCAATTTCACAGTTGCTAATCAGGGTCTTTTGTGGTTCCATATAAATTTTTGAAATATTTGTTCTAGTTCTGTGAAATATGTCATTGGTATCTTTATAAGAATCACATCGAATCTATAGATTGCTTTGGGTATTTTGGATATTTTAATGATATTAATTCTTCCTGTCCATGAACATGGTATATGCTTCCACTTATTTGTATCTTCTTCAGTTTCTTTCTTCGATGTCTTACAATTATCTGAGTACAGGTCTTTTACATCCTTGGTTAAATTTACTCCTAGGTATTTTATTCTTTCTGAAGTAATTATGAATGGAATTTTTATCTTAATATCCCTCTCTGATCATTCAATATTTGCATATGAAAATGCAACTGATTTCTGGATATTAATTTGTATCCTACTACTTTGATGAGTTCATTTATCAGTACTGGTAGTTTCTTGGTGGAATCTTTGGGGTTCTGTATGTACAGTACCACCCCATGTGAAAATAAAGACAGTTTTACTTATTCCTTTCCAATTTAGATGCATTTTATTTTTTCTTCTTGTCTGATTGCTGTGGCTAGGACTTCCAGCACTATGTTGAATAAGAAAAGTTAAAGCAGACATCCTTTCTTTTTCCCACTCATAAGGAGATCAACTTGTAGTTTTTGCCTATCAGATACAATGCTGGCAGTGGTTTGTCATATATGGCCTTTATTATATTGAGGTATGTTTCCTTTTATTCCCACTTTGCTGACAGTTTTTATCATAAATGGCTGCTTGATTTTATCAAAAGCTTTTTTTGCATCTATTGATATGATCACGTGGCTTTTATCCTTCATTTTGTTTATGTGTTGAATCACATTTACTTGTGAAGGTTGTACCGACCATGTGTTCCTGGAATAAATCCCACTTGATCAAGTGTATGATTTTTTGATGCATTGCTATGTTCAGTTTGATAATATTTTTGTTGAGGATTTGAGCATCTATATTCATCAGGGATATTGGCCTATAATTCTTTTTCTTTGTAGTGTCTTTATTTGGTTTTAGAATTAGGATAATGGTGGCCTTGTAAAATGAGCTTGGGAGCCTTCCCTCCTCTTGCATTTTATGAAACAGTTTGAGAAGGAGAGGTATTAGTTCTTGGAATGTTTGGTAAAATTCACCAGCAAAGCCATCTGGTCCAGGGCTTTTGTTGGGAGTTTTTTGATTACTGCTTCAATTTTACTAGGTGTAATCTGTCTATTCAGATTCTCTGATTCTTCCTCATTTAGTTTTGGAGGATTGTATGTTACTAGTAATTTATCCATTTCATCCAGGTTGTCCAGTTTGTTGGCATATAATATTTGTTCATAATAATTTTTACAGTCTTTTTTTTTTGGTGTCAGTTTTTAATTTATCCTCTTTTGATTCTGATTCTATTTATTTAGGTCCTTTCTCTTTTTTCTTGATTATTCTGGTTCAAGGTTTGTCAATCTTGTTTACTTTCTCAAAGAATGACTTCTTGGACTCATTGATCTTTTGTATCTTTTTGTTAGACTCTATTTCACTTATTTCTACCCTGACCTTTATTATATCCTTCCTTCTACTCACTTTGGTCTCTGTTGTTCTTTTTCAAGTTCCTTTAAGTGTGAAGCTGTTGGGAACTGCCCTGCCTGGTTTCAGGAGCTGTAAACCCCCCAAGGCAAAAGCTGAGTAAGCAACCTTCAGACCTTAAACCACCAAGGGCACAGAGCTTATCTCCCTGGAAGGAATGCCGCTTCTGCTCCTTTTTTCATAACTGGCCTCCAATGTTTGGTCAGTTAGCCAATGATGGGTAAGATTCCCCAAGGGGGGAATGACCTAAGCCAGGCATGGTCACATGAAGGCCCCAGGAAAGGCCTCAGGGGGCTATGGAGAAAGGGGGTGATGGAC
Source organism: Carollia perspicillata (assembly GCA_004027735.1). Classification (NCBI taxonomy): domain Eukaryota; kingdom Metazoa; phylum Chordata; class Mammalia; order Chiroptera; family Phyllostomidae; genus Carollia; species Carollia perspicillata. The sequence continues at coordinate 264 of PVKM010021625.1, read as the reverse complement.
CCTCGCCCCTTGGCTTTGATGAAGTCGGACTCCCCTGAGTCCACGAGGAATCTCTGAAAATCCCTTGCCTTCTGCCTCCACTGCTCGGCTTAAGCGTGAAACAAAGGGTGGTGCAGCCCTGTGCTGGATAAGGTGGGCTCCCTGGGAGATCAGGTCTGAGAAAGGATATGTAAATTCCTGTAAGGCCTGCTTTGCTAAGAATGCCTTTAGTTAAAGACCTGAGCAAGAAACGAGTAAACTTTCTGAAGTTTGATAACCTTTTAG